>PVJO010001890.1:0-157895 GCA_004026905.1 Hystrix cristata
CCACCAACAGTGCAGGAGGGTTCCTTTTTCCCCGCAGCCCCGCCAGCACTTGTTATTGGTTGATTTCTTGATAATAGCTATTCTTTCTGGAGTGAGATGATATCTTAGTGTTGTTTTGATCTGCATCTCTCGAATGACCAATGATGTTGAACATTTTTTCATATATTTATTTGCCATTTTTATTTCTTCATCTGAGAAGGACGTCAGGCTCTGCTGGATCTCTGGGGCTTGTTACTGAGAAGGGCCACAAGGGGGCGCTGCGGGCCATCAGCCGCCTGCGGCCCGGCGCTGCCGCAGTGCTGCAAGGTGGGCAGGTGTCTGGCTCTCGGGCTGGAGAGAGGTCGACCCAAGGCGCGTTTTCCCGGGCATTCTGCTTAGTGTAACTCCTTTCCTGCCCGGCCCTGCACCCCTCCCCGGTCCTGCACCCCTCGGGCTGATACCCGTTCCCTAGCCCCAACTTTGTGCTTACTGTCCTTTGGAGAAGAGCCAAGAATTTGCAGTCTTCACTATGGGGAGCCTGCCGGGTTCCTGGGAAAGCTTGGGAACAGCGCTTGTCCTCGGGGATCAGCCAAGCAGCCCCGGGCAGGAGGGGACAGGCTGCACGTGGCAGGCTGAGACCGGGGCCAACGTTTCAGAATGGCTCCCGCCGGCTCTTCCCGCCAGTGCCCGGGAGGTGGAGTGGGGTTCAGATCCGTGCTCACCTTCTGTTGGGGGGCGGTGGGGCGGGGCAGTCTCTCTGCAGGGAGCTGACAGCAGGAAGTGAAGCAGAGGGTGCCCTGAGGACGAAGCCCAGCTGAAGGCCAGAGCAGCCTCGCCCAGCCCTGTGCACTAATGCAGCCTGAGGCAGCGGATCTGGGGCGAGATCTCAGCCTTCCAGGAAAAACCACGACTCAGCGTACAGCATCCATATCGCTGCAGGGAAGAGCTTGTTAGGTCAAGGACAGTGGATGCTGATGGCTCTGCAGCCAAAGGAGGGCCCTGGCCTCCAGCTCCGTTTGGAAGGAGTGCTAGTTAGCAAATTCTTCTCTACTTCAAGAGAAATGTCTCCCTGTACCATTTCCCTCTGAAGAGCAGGTGACAGGATCGGAGCGGATCCTTGCGCTCATGCACTCTTCTGTTAGAGACCTGAGCCTGTATTTGCAGCCAGGGCTCCCTGTCTCAGCCGGAGGACACCTCAGCGAGCCTCCAGCTTTCCTGGAAATGTTTCTGTTAGTGACGCTACCAGGCCTTTCGTGTGATACCCGGCTCCCAGGACGTGGCTGCCGCTGGGAGCTGGAAGTGGTTGTTATAGCAACAGTGTACACAGCAGAGAACCAACTGCAGGCAAGGGATGGGGGGGCCCAGGTGTGGACGACAATTGGAAGAGGCCCCGGGGGACAATTATGAAACTGGTGACATTAGTACTGGCCATGCTGTGTGCCAGCAGTATGCTGGGAGCTTTGCAGACGGGACTCCTTCCCGTCTTCCTGTGACCTGAGCTGGTCCAGGTTTGTGGCAGAGAAGACTGAACCAGGGAGGCTAAGGCCTTGGCTGGAGGCAAAGCCCAAACTTGAGCCAGAGGCTGTGACTCCAGGGCTGACCTGTCCAGTACTGGAGCCTCCACCCAGCAATGTGATGGACAAAAATTCACAAACAACAAGATTCACCCTTTTCAAGTATACAATTCAATGGTTTTTAGTAACTTGCAAAGGTGTGCAACTATCACTGCTATCCAAGTCTAGAATTTTTTTTATCATGCCTGAAAGAAACTCTGTTCCATTAGCAGTCACTCCTCAGCTAGCCCCTTGCTCCAGCCCCTGGCAACTGCCAGTCTACTTTCTGTCTCTGCAAATTTGCCTATTTTGGACATTTCATATAAATGGAGTCATGCAGTATGTGGCTTTCTGTGACTGGCTCCTCTCAGATTGCACTATGTGTTCAAGGTTCCTCCATGGTGTAGCACATATCAGTGCTTCGTTCCTTTTCATGGTTGAATAATATTCCATTACACAGAGAGACCATTCATTTTCTGGTCCATTCATTACTTGGCTTATCTCCACTTTTTGCCTAACATGAACGATGCTGCTGTGAAAAATTCACGTATGAGTTTTCATACAGACATCTGTTTTCATTTCTCTTGGATATATGCCTAAGAGTGTAATAGTAGGTCATATGGTAACTCATGTTTAACATTTTGAGGAAATACCAGACTGTTTTCCAAAGCGGCTCCACCATTCCTCTTCCGCATCAGCAGCAAATGAAAGTTCTGATTTTTCCACCTCCTCACCAAAACACGTTATGGTCTGTCTTTTTTATTACAGTCATCTTAGTGGGTGTGAAATGACATCTCATTACAGATTTAGTTGCATTTTCCTAATGACTAATGATGCTGAGCATTTTTCATATTTAAATTAATTAAAATTTAAATAAAAATTTGGCTCTGGGAGGCTGAGGCAGGAGAATCACAAGTCTGACACCAACCTGGGCAATTTAGTGAGGCCTCGTCTCAGAAGAAGAAAAAAATGGACTGAGGATGTAGTTCAGTGGGAAGGCCCTGGGTTCAATCCCTAGTACCACAAAATGAATAAATGAAGAAACAAATAAAAATATGTGAACATAAAATTTCAGGTGCACTGGCCACATTCCAAGCATTCGAAAGCCACCACTCCCTCAGCTGGTGACCACCTAGCACAGGCAGAGGACAGTCCCAGGACTGGGCCGGCGCCCTCCAGGGTTGGTCCGTCCCCTGTCACAGCAAATGACGCCTCCCAGGAGGCGCCGTCTCGGGTGCACTTTAGTCTGTCTTACAGGGGTCCACCTGCAGGTTCCTGGGGCCCTAACACTGAGGCCCAGGGCAGGTTAGACGAAGGCTCAGCAGACAACACGATTCGGGTCAGAGCAGCAGCTCATGGTTTGCAGCCAGGAGGAGAGCAGGCTTCGGCGAGGCTGCCTCTGCCTTTCAGGGCCACCCCGCTGCTGCTCGCACTCCCTGCCCAGAGCCCCAGCACCTACACCCCTGACATCACCTCCTTTTCCAGAGCCCACCAGGGCAGTGACCTGGTCAGATCAACACGGTTTGCTGACCTGAGAGCCGGGCCTGGGGATGGAGGCGGCGGCGAGGCTTTAGGGTTCTGGGGGATTCTGGGGTATGGGTCACACAGGCTGCCCAGGAAGGGGCACCCCTTACCTCAGGAGGCAGCTCAACCTCTGGCTCTCCAGCCCACCTCTGCCCAAAGAGCATCTGCTCAGGCATTAGCACTGACATCCACCCTGCCTGGCTTCCTGGGAGGGTCTGTGTCTGGAAAAGCCTACTGTGTCGCCCGCCCTCCCGACTCTCTGCTGCTCGTCACCGGGGCCCTGGCCCTCAGCCCATCTGCTACCAACACGGTCCCATCTCCAGGACTGTCCTACTGCCCCCTGAAAGGACCCACCCCCACCACAGACCTCGTACAAACTAAAGCAAGGAGCTGGGTTGGCTTTAAGGAAGATGCCTGCTTAAGAAGACGGAGAAGGCCTGCAGTGAAACTTAATAAGGTTTGCCGAAGCGGGCATGTTCTCAGAGACAGGAAGGGACGAGGAAGGAGAGGAGACAGTGTTTCCTGAGTATGTTCTACATGCTGAGCATGCACTTGCCACTGACAGACATTGTGTCCTTAAGCACAATGACCCAACCCCGCGCAGTGAGCATAATTAGCCCTTGCCTCAGAGAGGCTGCTGAACTTCCGAAGGTCACACAGCTTCTGTGAATGGTGTAGTAAGAATCACAACCCCAGTCTAACTCTAAAGTCTGCGTCTTTTCCAAGACAAATTATACATGACGAAGACTGTAGCTGGGCAGCAGGAGGCCCTTCTGACTGACAAGCTGGGCTCTACTCCTCGCGGATCCCAGGATGAGGCCAGTCCTCTGCTCTGAGGAATGGATGGGAGACAGGACAGCCAGGACAGGGGAGCAGCGGGCCTCAGGCCAGACCAAGCACTTCTCTACCTCCAGGACGCGGGGCTGCCGGCCAGTCCAGGCCGTGCTGGCCGTCACCACTCTGGCCCCTGCTTCCTCGAGGGAGCTCTTTCTCCCCACTGGGCTTTGTCCCAGCTCTGCAAGGCTCCTGGCCTCGGAAGGACCTTCCTAGAGTGTCTGGCAGGCAGGCCGTGTGGCCTGCGTGCCAAGATCGATGGCCACCCTTGGCCACCTAATTGGATCATTCAGAATTTTTCTATTCCGCCCAGTTCCAACACAGGAGCCTGGGACCCAGCTGCCGCTGAAGCAGAGCTCAGCACCCGCCGCCCATGGGTGACATGCGTGAGCCTGGAGTACCTTCTCCTGCCTCCTGCCTTGCTCCACCCTACCGGCCGGCCTCTCCCCGGAGGAATCCAGGGTGGGGGTCCCTGCACAGCTGGAAGAAGCACCCTCAGAGCTCCTGCACCAGGCTGGAAGCCAGATCTCCTGGGTGTCTGTCCCAGCATCTTCCGGGCCTCAGTTTCTGCTGCAGGAAAGTACTGACATCATTCCTGCTGAGAGTCGGGAGAGAGCAGTGAAGGGGAGACAGAAGGCAGTGAGCAGGCACACACGTCCTGCGCATTCTGCTCCAGAACCAGAGGGGCAGCGGGGCTCCTGTCTTCACCCACAGCAGTGCCCTGGGGAGCCTTTAGACTCCATTGAAGTGAGACCCTAAAGGGCCAGGAGGCAGTGGGGAGCGGGACCCTAGAGGGCACCTAGGCCTTCTCCCATCCCTCATCCTCGGCCTCCAAGGCCTGCGTGCCACCTACAGTGCCCCAGACCCCATACTGCAGTCACTAAGCACCTTAATGTCGGTCACCATTGGAATGGAGGCAAATTCCCAAGGTGTGTGTGGGGAAATATCTCCCTTAGAGAGATTTTTTTAGGTTTGCCAAGCTACAAATCCATAAATCAGTTTGAGCAACAACACACCCTTCCAGTACGGAGCCCCAGCCCCTACCCAAATCTGCTTTCCCCTGGCTCGCCAGGTATGGTCGGGGTCTCGGAAGAGCTCAGCACGGCTGCTTTCCCCCTGGAGCCCTCTAAGACGAAGGCAGAGGCGGGCGAGGAGAGCTGAATGAGGCTGTCTGAACCAGGCACCACACATGGGGCCAAGACACAGCGAGAGCCAAGGGCCTCAGAGAGGAGATGGTGACCAAGAGGGAGGCCTGCCCTACACGGGCAGAGAAAGACCACCAGGTGTTGGGTGCTGTTTATCTTCTCCCTGAACCTCTCCAGGTTGGGGCAAGAGGCAGAGCCAGGAGGAGGCTCGCCCCAAGATCAGTTAGAGCTGTGGAAGTCTGGAGGTGCTCCAGGGAGGACAAAAGGAGGTCAGTGCTCAGGGCCTGGCTGGCCTTGACTCTTGGAAATGCACAAACCCCTCCAGCAGCGTTTGCCTTGTCTCTCCCTTTGTCTTTGCAGCACACTGCAGTGCCTGGTCTCTTCACATTCTTTATGTCATTTAAGTCCCCAAGATAGTGCTGTGAAGCAGGTACTGAGTGAGTTCGTCTTGCAGCCCAGGAGTCTGACTCTGAACAATCCGCCTTGGGTTGCAGCCTGCGAGGCAGCAGGGCTGGGGCCAGAACGCAGCCTCTCTGACTCCGACTCCAGCGCTCGTAGCCCTGCGCTACTCTGGAGACCCCGTCTCACTAAAGAACGCACAAGCCACCTAACAGAGCCTGGACCCTGGAGCACACAGACTGCTAGCTATTTAGGGCTCCCCTGGCTCCCTTCCAGTCTCCGTCAGTAGGATGTACCTAGCCTCAGGGACGTGCTGCTGACCGCCCACGGCCAGCTTCCCAGCCGCCCCCCTTGCCTCTGCAGTCAGGCTGGTGGTGCTGGCTCTGATACCTCTGTGGACGATCCCCAGCTCATCGCGGGGCAAGAAACCCCAGCAGCTGGTGACCCCTGCCCTCCCCTCCCTCGGGTCATCCATCTTTAATGAGCGGGACACAAAGGGGACACCCTGGGCTCAGAGGTGGAATGGGAGAAGACACGAGGAATCAGCAGCCTGGGCCTAGCTGGCAAGCAGTTCCTTTCCCCCCTTCGAGGAACAAAGGGAGTCCCTGGCCCTTGAGGTCTTCTGGCTGTTTTTGTCACTCCCCCTACACCCCAACTGAGGGAGTCCCTGGTGAGACAGAGGGGCCTGCTCCATCTCTGTACTCTGCACCCTCCAATCCCAGGCACTGACAGGCGGTTGCCATGGGAACAGCAGGCCAAGACCTCGCTCCTGGGGACAGGCGTGAGCTGTCTGGATTGAATTGTCTGTGTGTCCCCTCCCCCACTGGGAAGCCAATCCTGGGGACACAGTGGGAGGAGAGGATTTTGCACAGGAGCCCCAAACCCCAACTGGAGGCTGGGAAATGGCTCAGGTGGCTTCATATAGGCCCTTCCCCCACTCTGCCCTCATGTAAGGAGGCTGAGAGCATCCCCAGACACACAAACTTGGGCCTCTGCAATCTCATTGGACACTCGGGAGTTCAGCATCTCTCATTGGACACTCCGGTCCTTCATCTGGCACTCACAGCCCCCTACACTAGTTTGTTGGCCGCATATTCCCCTTACCCATTCAGGCTGGTCTTCGGTGCCTCCCATCCCAGGGGGATTCTTCCACACCCCACCGCAGCCCTCAATACCCAGGTCAAGTCACACCTCCTCCCAGAACCCTCCCTGGGCGCTCCAGACTTCACTTCCCCTGCAGGCTCCGGAGCATCCACCTCTGCAGTGACTCCTCCTGGAGCTACTGCTCCCACCTGGCCCACTGGACACTACACCCTGGGCAGTCCCGCCCCATGACGAAGTGCTAGGCAGCACACAGCAGGTGCCCAGGACACGTGGCTTGCGTGACAGTGAGTGAACAACCTCGTCCCCTGGGGATGCAGGTTAGGGTCTACTCCTTTCTCAGCATGCTACTGGAGGCTCTAACCTGTGTATTACTTTGTCACTCACGCCTCTTTACGTGGCTGTCTGCCTCCAGGGCAGAGGCCATATGCCATTCATCTCTGCATGTCTGGCACATGGCACACAGTCTGGGATGCAGGAGGTCCCTAGCTGTTATGGTTTGTGTCTGGATGTCCCCTCAAAGCCTCATGTGGTAAGAGACAGCTGGATCTAGAGTGTGCGGTTACTAAATTAATCCACTGATCCGTTTGGCATGGTTCTGCTGGGATCAAGGATGTGAAACTAAAATTAAGGGTGGGAGTGCTACCCGCCCTAAGGGCAGGTAGCCTAGATAAAAGATACAGGAAGAAGCTAACTAGCTGCTTGTTTGCATTGCTTATTTGCATACATTCCTTGGATTCCTCACTTTACTTTGCTGCCAGTGGGCTGCCGGTCTACCATGCAGGTCCGGTCTGCCTCTGCCATTTCACCCTGCCTCGAACCCAGCGGACTATAGACTGAAACCTCTGCAGACTGTGAGCTAATAAACCTTTCTTCCCCTAACTTTGGGTGTCGAGTATTCTGTCCCAACAACGAGAAAAAAGTAACTAAAACACTAGCGCAGACTGCTGAGTGCATCCCTGAGCACGCAGATGGGACCTACCCTCCACCCACTCACCTGCCATGCTTGTCCTGTCCCACAGGTCTCTTAGGTCAAGAGACAGGCAAGGAGGCAACCTTGTGTCCCCCTTTGCCACCTGATAGCCTCTCTTCTTCACTACCACCCCTTTCCAGCCCATCTTTCCAGCTTACCTCCTCCGGGAAACTTTCATGCCACCTCAATTGCCTGACCTGTTGTCCCAAACTTTGCTTTCTGCTTCTCAGACCCCGCAGCTACCATCTGCTAGTTTCTCCTGACTCTGGGGGTGACAGGCTTGACTCTGCAAAGGCAGCCCCCGTTTTACTTTATTCTTCTTCTGCAGGTGCCTAATCCAGGGCTCCATCTCCAGTCCTACTGCAGGCAGATGCAGAGACAGCCTTGCTCGGGGTTACCGGGGAGCACCTGACCTGTCCAGTCCCACACACGAGCCTTTGTCTTTCTCCTCGACATCTCAGCCTCAGTGCTCCCTTGTCAGACACAAATCACAGGGAAATGGATCCCCAGACACCATAAACGCTTTTAATGGAGACCAGGATCTCACTCTAAAGATTTTCCTGCATTTTCTAAGCCATTACAAACTCCTCTTACCAGGGAGCCGTGGTGATTTTCCCTGGGCAGCAGACGTATATATTTTACTGGACACACAGCTCTTTAACACACATCGACAGAACTACAATAAAACTCACTACCCCAGCCTTATAAATGTAAGTGATTTGTTATTCTGCCCTAGTGCCCAGTTTTCAGTGACCCTTTCCCTAAAACAGTTTTAAGGAGCCCCACCGAGCCAGCTCTTATGTGATACTCCCCTGGGCAACCACAGTCCCCTCTGTTTCCCATGACTCAGCACTTGCTATGTCACCATGTGGTCATCAGCCTGCTTTTCTACATCCACGCTGGTGAGCAACCAATCGGCGCCCACAGAGGTCTCTCAGTGAGACAGTGCAGGCGCTTTAGATGTTTGTGAATGAATGAATGGGACAGCTGGGAGAAGAGACTCAGCAGCTGGACAGCCAAGAAGGAAGGGGGTGAGGTAGAGGGAAAGGACATGTGGCCCCGGAAAGGGAGAGATTCCCAAAGTGTGACCGATGACCAAGACAGGCTGTGCCCTCCTCCCATCTGAGCTGGCTTTAAGTGTAAGGAAATTCCCCAATTCTGACATCAGGGCCATGGGCCACAGCCAGACAGGTTAAAAGGTTGCAGTTGGCGCCCCCTGCAGACTCAGGGTGGAACTTCTTGGAAGGCTGTGTTGCGATGAATTCCAAGGCCACAGCCAGGTAAACCAGGCCGCGGTGCGGTGATCAGCCAGTGGGAATTTCTATGGTATAAGCTGCTCTTTTTCCTTTCCTTCAGCACAACTGTATTTACAGCCCACCCACCTACTTCTTTTCTTCAGGGTCCGCAGAAAGGTGGTTTCACAACAGCTTCCTGAGCCAGTCACATGAGCCACATCCTGTTCCTCATCCACAAACAAGGAGATGGGCCGCCCGCGTTCCCTGGACACCTGTACTCTTGCCCATGCTGCGCCTTTAATCTGGAATGCCTTGTCTCCCTCCCTATTTCTGCACCTTCCTCATCCACCTCTCATTTGTTCATCCATGCAGTGAGCACACTCCGAACTCCTTCTGAGTGCCAAGCACCATGCTAGACGCCAGGGGTAAAAACAGAGCAAGCAAGACCAAACAGCTGCTTTCTCACACTTCTCCCCGGGAGCCTTCTCTGATCCTGTCACCCAGCATTAGTCACTCTGCATCGGAGCTGAGAGAACTGTCATGCCTCTAGGAGATGGGGCTCAGTGGGGAAGAGGCTCTGTGCTCCCTCTCCACCAGGGGACATGTGGCAATGTCTGGAGACATTTTTGATTGAGTGGGTGTTACTGGCGTCTTGCAGGTAAACACCCTGCCACCTACAGGACAGCTATCTTCAACAAAGAACTCTCTGCTGACATTGACATCGCCCCTCCTGGCTCCTCTTGGTGCAGATTTGAAGTTTCTTGAGGCCAGGGGGCCAGGTACTGATATTTAGACTTGTTAGTGCAAACTATGGAGGGTCTAGAAATTCCCTGAAATGAGATGTAAAATCTTGTGCCCATGAGTATAGTTCTTGTTTCTGGAGAGAAGAGTCTGGGATCAGAACAGTTAAGAGTCTGATGGACCCGGAGCCTAGCACTGTCCTTGGACTGGCCACTGAGGAAATGGTATACAGACATCGAAGTGCAGAACCTTCAACCCACTTGCTCTGAAACCACTAGTTCCCAGAATCCCTATATCCGCTCATGCCTCTCTCCAAAGTTAGGCTTCATTTTGTTTATTTGTTTTGCTGTACTAGGGATTGAACCCAGGGCCCTCGTACTGAGTTACATCTCCAGCCCTTTTTATTTTTTATTTTGAGACAGGGTCTTGCCAAGTTGCTAAGTGGCCCAGTCTGGGCTCAAACTTGTGATCTTCCTACCTCAGCCTCCACAAATACTGGAAATCTGGGTCTGTACCATTATACCTGGCAGGCTGGATTTGGATGAGAAAGGTGAATTCAAGAGGCAAAGCACTCTTCCTTGAGTCTACTCATCATCCTTCCTGTTGGTGCCTCCAAGATGACTATATTCTATAAATAGTTCTCACAAAAAAGAGGACTCTTGCTTTAGAATTTCTTAAGAACGCTCCAGCAGAGAAGGCGCATTCTTTCAGTGAGTATGTTGAGATTAACAGCCTCTCAGAACGCCACAACAGTGCCTGGTTAATCTCTAATTGACCACAAAATTTGCACTCAATTCTCCCCACGTGTCCTCGGGATAAACTGAGGCCCTTAAGCTCAAGGTCAGGCGCGTGTGTGTGCGGATGGGACAATGCGTCACACAACACAGGTCCCGGCCTCTGCTGCTCCCCTAACCAACCTCCTTTTTAATGGAGAAAGAATTTATCAACATGAGAGGCAATTTCATTCTATCATGTCAGGGGCAGGGAAGAGAGATAAAAGGACATTTGACTCCCTGCTGCCAGCCGGAGACACTAATGAATCCTTTGCTTCCGAAGACGATTATCGGACGGAATAATTCATCGCTAGAGATTAATTGGACTAATTACATTGGCTCTCAGAATCCCCTGAATAATTATTTTCTATCGGGGCGGGTGTCAGTGATCATTGTGTGATATCTGAGCCCATTCCCCCGAGTGAGCAGCCCATAGAAAGAGATTCCTAGTTTGAACAGCGGGCAGGTGTAAATAGCATGGTTGGCCACGCTTCAGTACTGACTGGTGACACGCTGCCCACATTTTGTGAGTTAATCCTTTATTCACGGCAATATGATCACTTCTGAAATCCCAGATCTCCTTCCTCATTCTCTCATTCAACATATTCTTCAAAACATCCCATTTCCTACAGGATGTCTTCCTTAATTCTGTGGGAGGGGGGAAGCCAGAAGCTGTGTGAATTCACAGCCCTCTTAACCTTCCTCGCCCCCTGACCTCCGCCGGTAGCCTCGTCCCACCAGCCGAGAGCCTAAGGCCGGCCAGCACACATGAAGACGCAGGACATGGCGTGCTGGACAAGTGGGGCACGGCACGGCACCTCTGCAAATTCTCCTTCTTTAGTTCTTGGTTATGTTATTTGTTTTGTGGTGCCGAGGACAGAAACCAGGTCCTGCTGCATACTGGGCCGGTGTTCTACCCCAGCCACATCCCCAGCCCCACCCCTCCCTCTTTCAATGAAAAGCCACCACCTTGTCCCGTGAATAACCACCAAGGCCTAGTGCACCGCCGCAAAGGAATGCAGTGTTTAAACAAACTTACGACCCAAGCAGCCTGACACGTGTGATAATCTGTACTGTCACATCCATGCTGTGTGGTGATTAGCTGTGAAATGGCTGGGCAGTTATTCCTCTTTGGTTACGGCCAAATCAGGGATGTCTGGGTCCACACCGCTGAGGGTGTCGGGAAGCAAAGTGAGCACCTTGGGTTTCCTACCTCTCCCCACCTGGAAGACGGCTTTGGAGGAACGCTTTCCTCTTATTCGCCCCACCGGCTCCTGGGGTGCAAATGAGGTTTGGTTTCAGCAAGGGGTAGAGAGGGGGTCAAGACACAGGGGCAAGTGGGTGGCAGCTTTAGAATCAGAAAGTTCTGAGTCAGAATCCTGGCTCCACCCTGAGGGATGGAAGCTTAGGTGAGAGTCTCTGTGTTCAGGTCTCATTTTTTGCAACATATAAAATGAATGTAATTAAATTTACTTTGTAGAGTTGTTGCAAAGATTCAATTAAGTAGTATATATTAAGTGCTAGTACAGTGCCTGGGAAGTGAGTATATGGTAGGCATTCAGATGGTAATCATTGTTACTGTTATTATTATTATTGTAAGTGGGAAAGCATAACTACCTTGGTCACCTTTGGTTATAAACCTAGGAGCCTCCACAGGGGCCTCACAAATGGGGCTGAGGGGCTGCATACACAACAGATGCACACTAGGTAGAGTGCTGGCTGGTTTAAGAGAGAGGCCATACTGTATGTCACCTTCCAACCACCCCGCCCCCTGTCAGGGGGAGTGACCTAAGGAGAGGCTGGAGAGGCTGTTAGATGCTGTCAGGGATACACACTTGGATTCGGTGGCTCACTCCTTCCAGGTTGGAATTTTATGTAATACTGGATATCCTGGTAAAGAGACTTTCCTGAAGACTGTGTGGTTATAAAGGCTTCTAGAGGTAGAAAAAGGAAAGCATTTAAGAGGAAGCTTGCAAGGAGCAGAAAGGTTTCTGCTAATGGGTACATACGCATAACCGCCAAATAGCTTTCTCCCCAGAAAGGAGCTTGGGACTGGGGGACAAAGCAGTGGCTGCTGGAGCCCTGTGCAGTGGCAGCAGAAGTGGGTTCCTGTCATCAGTTCTGCCTGCTGTGGGCCGGGGCAGGG
Organism: Hystrix cristata; assembly: GCA_004026905.1. NCBI lineage: Eukaryota > Metazoa > Chordata > Mammalia > Rodentia > Hystricidae > Hystrix > Hystrix cristata. The sequence continues at coordinate 12,404 of PVJO010001890.1, forward strand.
GGTGCAGCCTGGGGCTGGCAGGAGAGGTAGGCGGCAGGGGTCAGGCAGTTCTCCAGCAAGAAAAGGATACGTTGCTTCCCAGGAGCAATTTAAGGGCTCTTAAGGAGCCAAAGGTGGCCAGATAAGTAGTAAGGTGAAAGCTACTGAAATAGGCAAATGGATTGGGGTGGGGGGCAGGAGGCAGGTGCAGATAAATGCAACCTTGCAACAAAAATCACAAGGTTGGGCTGGGGATTTAGCTCAGTGGTTAGAATGTTTGCCCCGCAAGCTTGAGGCCCTGAGTTCGATTCCTGGTACCCTCCCCCAAAAAACAAAAAAAAAAACCCCACAAGGTTTTCAGTTCAGCCTAAAGAATTGTGGTCAGGAAAAGCTAAAGACAAAGTGCCCAGCATAGCTCACTCGCAGGGCGCTTGCTCTGGCAAGTCTTGTGGGATGACAACTCTCCGAATATCTAAAGCCTCTCGTCCTATAGTTTTGTTAGACAATTTTTTGCCAAATACCTCGATTAAAAGCAACAGCCTGATGGTTAGAGTGCTCGCCTCTCAAGCACAAGGCCCTGAGTTCGATCCCCCGCACTAAAAAAACCAAAACAAAATAAAACAAACAAACAAAAAAACAACCTGCGGAAGACATGAGAGAGGATTCTGGAGCATGGGGCACTTGGAAGAGTGCTGGACTGGACTGAAGCGGGGGATTGGGAAGAGGGGTTGACACAGGTACGGGGGAGCTAATGACAAAGGCGTCACTGTCGCTCAGGACCAACACGACTCTAGGAGGGCAGGACATCCTGTCCTGTCAATCTGTATTAGAGTCTTCGGCATTCTCTACAGAGACATTCTGCAGAAAGCAAAACCAGAAAGCAAAGTGCTCAGGGACACTTTGGTTCACAGAGGACTTCAAGACACACAGCTGAGGGCTTCCTCAGCATGTGTCATGTGTCCTCATGAGTCCAGTCCAGGGGATGCTGAAGGGGGTGCTGGGGACACAATGGGCTTGAAGACCACAGGAGGCCTGGGTTCCACTGTACTTCCTGCTCCACACCTGGTGTGTTCCTTGCTTGTAAAAAGATCTGTGAGAGTCATTTCAAGCTTTTTGGATCCTACTTAAAGACATATACTTGCCTTGATTATCACTGCACAGAAAGGAAGTCCTGGTTGCTGGGTCAAGGGGGACAGGCACAGACTGTCACTGAAGACTCTGCCACAGGCAGTAATGAATCCCAGACAGCCTGGCCTCACATCAGGAAGTATCAGGTGTTCGGGGAGCCAGATAGAGGAGGAAATGAGCAGAAACACCCAAACATGGTGTAATGGACACCCGGGCAGGACTCCAGGTGGCTTCCTGCTGAGCAGCACCTGGGGAGAGGTAGGAGCCAACCGGCCTTACAGCCTTAGGGGTAGGAGATGTACTCAGGGGTCCTGAGATCCTGCACACGTGCCCTGGGGCAGATCTGGCTTTCTCTAAACTCACTTAAATTTAACAAACATTTCAGTACTTGCTGTAATGTTTCTCAGCCACTGTCCTGGCCTTGACAGATTGTGATTCAAAAGTACTAGAATTTTTAAAAGCTGTATAAAGGGAAAAAGATTAGAAGGAACCATGTGGTACTAGATTAGAATTGGAGACATCGATATTAATTAGAGAGAGAGTGTGTGAGTTTGTGTGTCTTAGAGAGATGTATGTATACATGGGTTGAACAGACACATATATTCCTAGCTTAGCCCACTGGGAAGGCCTACAAGCACTGACACCCTAGTAGCAATGAGCAGCCCAGCACCCAGGTTTCAGTTTCTAGTACCTCCTTTCATTAACCCAACAAGGATCACTTGAAGAAACGGCTGATTCTTAAAAGCACTGGGGCAGAAAACATACTAGGTGAGCCTGGAGAATGTTTGTAAAGCCAAAAAGGCAGAGAAATGAAAAAAAAAAAAAAAGAAAAGGACATGGATGCCAATCGAAAGTGCTTCTTTAATAGCCAAAGCAGAAACTACCTGAATAACAAAATATCAAATGTAGTACTAGATTATAACTTGAAGTATAAAATAAATGTTCATAAATACATACTGATTTAAATGGATGAATGGGGGTGAATAAAGAATGAATGAGGGAGAGTAGAATTCTCCTCAAGGAGAATTTATGTAGCTACTACCCCTCCAGCAAGTGGGGCCCTCCTCGAATGTGGCTGTCTTCTGAAGAGTACACCACAGAAAGGGCCATGAAGAGAGCAAATCTGTGCAGGGAAACTTAACAGCTTAGCTAGATGATCAAAGTCACCATCAACAAGGATAAGTCAAACGCTGGCATGAGGCTGATACTTTACTTCTGTGGTCTTCCTCCCCCAAACCCGTAACCCTTGTTTAACCGTAAGAAAAATGTCAGATAAGCGCATATTAAAGAGCAATCTGCAACATATTGGACTAGTACTCTTCAAAACTGTCAATGTCATCAAAAACAAGGGAAGAAAGTGCAGGCTAGAGGAATCTAGGGAGGTCTGACTACTAAAGGTAGTATTGTCCTGATGGGATCCTGCAACTGAATAAGAACATGAGGTAAAAACCAAGGAAATCCAAAGGGTGTATGGACTTCAGTTAATAAGAATATATCAATATTGGTTTATTAAAATACCATTGACACTCTATATCTACAGGTTCCACATTCTTGGATTCAACCCACTGCAGATCAAAAACACTTAAGAAAAACTGCATCTCTACTGAACATGTACAGACCTTATTTCTTGTCATTATTCCCTAAACAGTACAGCATGACAATAATTTCATAGAATTTGCAATTTAAAGTGCACAGAAAATACATAGGTTCTATGCAAATACTATGCCATTTCACAGAAGGGACTTGAGCATCCACAGATTTTGGTATCTGAAGGGGGTTCTGGAAACATCCCCATGATAAAAAGAGACAACTGTTCTTAAAGAAAGATGCTTACAGGTAAAGACGGAGGAAGTGTTTCCAGGCTGGGGATACAGTTTAATCCAAGAGAGAGGCCAGAAAGTTTGGGGCAGACTCTGTGAAGAGCAAGAAGCCCAGCTTGTCCAAACACTAGGTAGTATTTCCCATTGTGGCTCTGTGGACCGCTGCTCCTAGAAAATATTCTGCCAAGAAAGGATAGGACAATGGCCGGGAGAAAAAGAAGGTAGAAACAGCAAGACCCGATAAGTGACTGAACCTTGTTTCAGGGGAGGGGACGTTCAAGAGAGGAAGAGATGAAGAGGACTGAGTTGGAGAAGAGCAGTGACCGACAGGAGACAGGCCAGGCTTGCTGGTCTACAAGGGAGCCCTCCCCACCATTCTCCTCCTTTCTCTACCCCAAAGGACTAGGAACAGAGCAATACTCTCAGAACTCCCACTGAGCAAGGAGTCCAGCACCATGAATTTCATCTAGGCCACTAAGGCTGGATGTGTAGCTCAGCGGTAGAGCACTTGCCTAGCATGCATGAGGTCCTGGGTTCCAGGCCTGACTCCACACGCTCACCCTCCAAACACACACACAGTATCTGAGCAAAAGAACAAAAGACATAGTATATTGGATTATAACTCAGAATATAAGGTAAGCATCCATGCATACATTCTGTAATAAATTCTTCACTGAATAAATAGAAGAATAGACAATACCCCCAACTGAAGAATCCCAGGTAATTTATGTACATTCTGATCTATATAAGGATGTGGACCTGTGGCCAGCATCCAACCTCCTTCACACAATCCCAAGCCAGAGACTCTGGCAGGCACAGAGTCGAGCCCTCAGGAAACAGATACCTGTTCAAACACACTTTCTAACACTTTCTACCTGGATGATAATCAGGCAAGCTACTCAAATTTTCTGCCTCGGTTTCCTCATGAGCAGGAGGATAAAAAAAATTCCTTTGTGGGCTTATCACGAGTAGTTAGTGTGCGTAACGTGCTTAGGATAGAACTGGGAACATACTACATGCTCATGCTAAGCGGGCAGTAACTTTCAGTGGTTAGTTTGGGGGTGGCGGTGTGGGTGCTAAGAGGAAGGCAGGGGCATCTGCAAGCCCTGGAAAAGATGGAACACAAGTAGCTCTTGGAGAGGAGGCCTTCGGGGATGGAAAATCAGAACACAGGCCTGCCTTACTGCAGGGACAGGGTAGGTACTCTGGGCTGTCCATTTGCATACGGTTAGCTCACTTTCCCAGATGCTGGCCAGTAATTAGAGGACCAGGGTATCTCACTCTCCAGGCACCTCCAGGCTCTTTGGGAGGGAAGTGGTGTGAATGAGGCCCCCTACCCCGCTTTGTGATGGGAAAGGTGTTGCAAGGGCCAGCTGGCCTCCCTCTACCTCCACCGAGTTCTCTCAGTGCTGGAAGGCAGCTTCGGCTGCAGTCAGTTGGGGAGGGGCTTCACGGGGTGGGGGGAGCAGGGACACACAGCTGTCTTCCCCCCAGCAACTCCCCACCACCTCCCTTCTGGACTCCTTCACCTTTGTCTCCACAAGAGTCTCCCTCATCCAGCATCCTGTGCCTGGCTGCAAGCAGATGGAGGGGAGGGGCTGACAACCCCTCTCTGCACCCGAGTCTCCGGAGCAAGGGCTCGTTCAAGCTACTCTCTGTGCTACCAGGCAGGTGTGCCCTTGAGTCTGGCTGGTGGTGAGAGAATGAGTGGGTGGCAGGCAGCAGAGCCTCCGGGGATGAATGGAGGGAGCCTGGGACTTTGGAAAGCAGCCTCTTTTGTTGGAGGCTGGATGAAGTCAGAAAGCTAAACAAAATTGTGGATGAAGTTACTTCTTTTTACTCCTCTGTCTCTTCTACTTCCTCCAACCAGGCCTCGCCCTCCTCAGTGCATATGGAAGTCACTAGCAGACCCGTTACAGCGGAGGAGTTAAGAAAGCAGGTTCAGGGGCTGGGGATTTAGCTCAGTGATTAGAGTGCTTGCCTTGCAAGCACAAGGCCCTGAGTTCGATCCCCGGCACCACAAAAAAAATAAAAATAAAAAAAATAATAAAATGTAACATAGTACACTTTACTGTCATTTGCCTGCTTATAAGTTTATCTCCCTAAATTGTATTCTTAAAATAAAAAAATAAAAAAAAAAGAAAGCAGGGTTCAAATCCTGGCTGCACCAATTGTATATGTCAGGATGCATTTCCGGGAGAGTTAATTTGTTGAGTCTCTCCCTCTATTCCACTTGACAGCCTCCATTTTGAGCAGGTCACCATGTTTCAAAACTCCTAACTTCGAGGACCTTGGGTAGGGCAGGAAGCAGAACCAGCCTGTGTATCTGGTGAAAGCTTCAGACTGAAAAAGGTGACTTCAGGGAAGGGAGGGGACCCCATGTGAGAAGCAGTGAGGAGGCAAGGGTTTCCTGAAGCAGAAATGAGCAGAGCCCGGTGAATCTCAGGAGTGAGCGGTCAGATGCATCACCGACTCCCAGGACAGAAGAAGAAGGGACACTGGGCATGAGTTCCTAGCTTGGCAAAGACAGCCATGTCCATGGTGGCACCCAACTAGACAGCTATGGCTTTTGAAGGTCACTGTGAGTCTGGGTGCTGAGGGAACCTGCAGGGACCACCGGCAAGGTCCCCTCCTGGTCTCTAAGCCCCACCTACTGTCCCTGCCGTCCCAGATGCAAGCCTGAAGCTGGAGGAAAGGACCTCAGGAATTCTGACATGAACTACCCCATGCTTAAGTACTTAGGGGCTCAGGATTAGAATCACATTGATTTAGAAACGATCAAGAATAAGATGTTTGTTCAGTGCCCAGGTTCATGGACTGCCATTCACATCTATTGCACACAATTTCCAAAGTTTAAAAAGTGTGGAGTGCCAGAGACATAGTTCATGACATGATTATTTACTACCTAATTATTTTGGTATAAAAACACTTGGCAGGACAGGAATAGGGAAGTTTCAGCAGGGCTAGAAGGGCTTGGGCTAGAACCTCTGAAGATGGCGCCCACTTTTAACAGAGCTGATCAGGCATTAAGGGGAGAAGGGAGGAAGGGCCAGAGGGCTCCTGGCCTTGACTACTCCAGAGATTCCTTTCTCCCCTTGAGGTTCTAAGGCTCAAGGTTCCAGAAAGAAAGACCAAGCACAAGCATGGAGGGGACAGAGCTGGGCTGGGCCTGTGCCCGGAAAGCCTGCTCCGGGGCCTCCTCAGCACTTCTGGGAACAGCACTCAGTCCTGGGAAAGAGAAAGGGGAGAGAAGAGAGCCCTGAAACCTGAGCCAAGCCTGCCTTAAGTAAGTGAAGCCTTCAGCAGGGAGTCAGACTTTCCCAGGCTGCAGCTTCCTCCTAAGCACAGAGGGAAGAGAGAGGCTGCTGGGGAGGGTCTCGAGGCCCTTGGCCTTCCCTGATGACCTCCCTGCACGTTCCTCTCACTGGCTGGGATGAGGCCCTCTGGTCTGGAATCAGAAACAGGGCCTGAAATCCTCTCCTTTTAGTAAAGGAGAAACTGAGGCCCATGATGGCGATCTGGGAATCAGTTCTAATTGTGGACGATGACTGGTGGACCAGGCCATTGGCCAATGCAATGCTCATCTTCTCTCCTCTTGAAGTTCCTCCCCTACCACCTTCAGAAGAACATGGTTCCAGAGAGGCAACCCTCACTGCCCTGAGCACACGGCAGGCCAGGAGGTTGGAGTTTGGAGTAGGGTGGAGGGTATGATGTGAGGTTGGAGAAATGAGTTTGGGCAGAACCACAAGGAACCCACACCTCGCATGTTGTTGCTTTGTTTTAAACATCTTCTCACTTTAGGGAAGGTAACCGGGGGAAAGATGAAAGGAAGAGATGATGTTTAGGCAGGCACATTCTTCTAGGATGGGTAAAACACAAATACTTAACTGCAAGCCCCACTTGGTCATTGTTGTGAGTTAGTAACAGGAGTGTGTACAGAGCAGGCCCTCTGAGCTGACCACATGTAGCCATATGTAGCTCTCCCAGCCACCCCCATGAAGCAAGGACTTTCCTTTCTTCACCATGGGGATGGCCAAGCTGGCCTTAGAGCAAGAAAAGTCCATTCAGAAAGGAGGCGGAAAATGTGAGAAGGGGCTGGGCTGGGCTAGGAGTCTTAGGGGCTACAGATAGGCAGGAGTTGGACATGAACCTTGCTGCTTTCATGGCTTTGCTACGGAGCAGATTTGGCACTCAATGACACTGTCAGGCAAGAACTGGGGAAAAGGGAGATGTATTTTGTTGAGGGACCCTCTGGGAGCATTCTTGGTACCATCAATACTATTTCCCAGAAGCCCTTGGCTCCCACTCATTCCAAGGAGGAACCCGAGAAGGGTACAGAACAGAACCATGGCAGTGTGGAGCTGCTACAAACCGTCCCCACCGCCCTTCCACTCTGCTGCAACCCCTCCCCCAAAATACTTCTGGATTTTAGGCTGGTTTCCATGGCAACTCAAGTCCCCATCAGCCAGGGGTTACCATGGAGACTTAACTTAGCTCTGCGTCCACAGCTAAAGAGGGCCCTGCACCTTGGCAGGCAAGCAAGAATTGCAGGAAATCAAGTGAAGGGAGCACTGAGGCCTGGGTTTGCTGAGGGGCACCCTGGGCCAGGGCTGGCCACCTGCCAGGCCTGGCAGGGTCTCAGAGCAGCAGTCAACTCAGTCCCTAACATGACTTCCTATTCCTCAGTTCTTCCTCCCAGGGACTGACTCACTGCCCCTTCCTGTGATACACCTTGTCCATGGCTACTTCATCCTTGCCTTGCCCTGCTGTCCTATTTGCCCTCTTCTAAAAATCCTTCCCTCCTCCTTCAACAACCAGACCCCTCCATATCCTCTTGGTATTTCGACTTAGCTGACACAATGTCCAGGTATCCCTTGGGCAATACTCCATGTTTCAGCTCTAGCCCGGGCTGGTAATTCAACTGCTGTGCTCCATACTATGTGCCACGGCTACATCCATTCTTGCTGTCCAGTGCCTGCACCTCCCCCGTCAGTACTCTGGGTCTTGAACAGCTGTGTCCTTGATCTCCACCAGGTTGGAGGCTCTCTGTAGGCAGAGTTGCTTTATGCTTTGAATTTCCATATTGAGCCCAGCAGCACACACAGAGGGCAGTGCACTAGTCAGGTTTCATCAGACTGAGCAAACACCTGACACACACTGCTTACAGTGTTTATTCTGGCTCATGGTTTCAGAAGTTTCAGTCCACGGTCAGCTGGCTCCAAGGCAGAAACATCATGGTGGAAGGGCATGGTGGAGGACAGCTGCTCAAGCCCTGGTGGCCAGGAAGTGAAGGGTTGAGAAGAGCCAGAGAGGAAGGAGCTGGGGACAAGATATACCCTTCCATGTTGGGCCCCCAGTGAGCTATTCCTTCAGCCAGGCCCACCTCCTAACAGTTCACTCAGCTATGAACTAAGGTAAGCACCCACGATCTAATCATCTCCCAAAAACCTCACCTCTGAACAGTTGAGACTCTTGGGGGATATTTTTGATCCAAACCTGCCTGTGTCTCCCCTTGTCAACACTCTGGATCTTGAACTCCTGTGTCCTTTCCCCCCATCAGGATGGAGGCTCTTCGTAGGCAGGACCTGTTTTTTACTTTGAATTTCTATATTGAGCTTGGCTGAGGATGAAGAGGGCTGGAGAGTTAAGAGTGGCCAATAATGGGAGTGACTGACAGTAATGGTCTTGTCATTGTCAATGATGGCCAAGAGGGCAGAGGCAGAAGGTCAATTCTCACTTTTTGGGAGGCTGTGGGTAACTGAGACTTCTGCTTCAGCCATTTCACTGTCTCCTAATCTTCCATGCTTCTTCCCTCCCTCTCTCCCATTTTACCACTCTCCAGCTACTATGCCAAGAGAAAAGAACAGAAACGAAATCTGGTAAGTGTGTGCCTCCCACGACCATCCCTTACAAACGGAGTCTCGCTTTGCTTATATATGCCACGGCCCATCTGTGGGGCACTGCCTGCCCATGTGCCGGAAGCCTTGGACTTGAATCTTAAAAGCAATCCATCAAGTGCAGGGAGACATTCTTACTGTGTTCTGAAGTAAATGTTTAAAACTTTTATTGCGTTCTCACTTTCTAAAACAATACATTCATTAAAAAACAGTGAGAGTGCATGATTAAGCTCACTTGGTTTTTTTTTTTTTAAGTCTGTGAAAAGTGTTATGTTTAAAATTAACAGCAGTATTTTTTTCAAGACCAGAGCCAGGCTTTCCTTTAGTCCTACTTATCTATTGGACAGTAGGCTGAGTTCTGGTTTGGGGGCTAACAAGTACCCAGAAGAGTGTTAGGCATCTCCACCATGACTCCATCAGGCTATGGCATCCAAAGGGAAGTTGTGCTGGACATCTGTGGGGCATCTCCCAGAGCCCTGTCTGCTCTGGAGGTTCTACACAGCATGCAAACCAGGTCTGCCTTTCAAGAGCATCCGTGTCCAGCTCTGACCACAGAGCCACAGCTGCTAACTTTGTCCTGCCACCCCACCCCACCGCCAGTGGCTGGTAGGTTCTTAAAGCATCGTGAATGTCCCCCTGCAGATCCACCTTGTTTCTGTGGCCTCTGAGCAGCCAGCAGAGCCCAATCGTTAAGACTGTGGTGTCTGAGGTTCTGTCACTTAGCAGTAGAAGCTTAGACAAATAACAACTTCTCTGTGCCTCAGTTTCCCAGCATAAACTGTGAGTGATTATGGCAGTGACCCTTACTCCTGTAGTGGTCAAGAACATTGATTGAACTGTTAGGCATAGGACACACAGCACAGTGCCGGCACCAAGCAAATGCGCTACTGTCCAAAGTCTGGGCAAACTGTCCTGACAGCCAGTTCCCAGAGACCCTCTGTGCTTGGAAAGAAGGTCCATTTAGGCCAGGGCTTTTCAAATTGCAAGCTGCAACTGATTTGTGGATCATGAAATCAATTTAGGGGATTGCAACCAGCAATTAAAAGACAATAGACCACATACAAAAAAAAACAACAGCAAATACACGCTACATAGCATTGTTTCACAACACTTTGGATCAGTATGTGTGTGCTGGGTTTGCTGGAAATGTATTTCTGACTGGGGGTCATTTAAAAAAAATGTTAGATACACTGCTGTAGGCTGTTGTTAGACGGTAACAGCCTTGTGTGAAGGACTTCTTGGTTCTGTCAGGTCAGAAAGCAGGAAAGGCTGAGCAGGGTTGGGGATGCTCTGGCAGCCTAAAGCAGAGAGAGAAGACATGGCTGACAGGATGGAGTGCAAAAGAGGGTGGGATGAGGAGGATCGTGATGGCCAAGGCGGTCTCATATCTCCCAGGTTTTTGCCTTAAGCTGGACCTGCTCCTTATGGAGAACTGAAGAAAACAATTTCACCTCAAGAGATCCTGAGATGACTCACCAGAGATCAAGGCCAACGTCCATACTGTGACTAGTGGCATGATTCCCCATGAGAACTCCCAGACCAGGGCCCCTTTGTGGCTAGGCCCACTGACCAGACAGCCAGAGCCTCAGTGATGAACACACACTGCCTGCGTACTGGGACCACTGCCTGTTCCCAGGCTGCCCACGGGCCTGCGTCTGCCAGTGACGTCAGGGAGTTTTCGTACTCAGGATTCCATCTGGTCCTCCCAACAGCTCTCTGAGCTAGAAAGGGTAGAGCAAATATTATTCTCTACTTAAAAGAGATGAGTAAACATAGGACCCAGGAGGTAAAATGACCTGCTCAAGATCACAGAGAAATACTGTTGGCCTCAGTCCACACTCCTCTCCGCTGGCCCAGCGAAACTCCATTTGCCCACCTACTCTGTGTTGTGCCTGTGTACAGCACATGGAGGTGGGACGGGCAGGGGGAGGGAGCTGTCAGCTCTGGAGTGACCGCCTCTCAGTTGAGTCCCTCGAAGAAGGTATGGAAGGAGGTACACACTAGCACAGTGCGATAGGATGTGGAGATTTAGTATGTGTTACATCCTGGGAAGATAACAACCTCCCTGAAAGCAAGGACTACTATGTTTCCGCTGTGACCCTCGCATGGTTCTTGGCTCAGTCATACTTGTTTCCTAAAGGAGTGACCGTTTGAAGGTCACCTTTAGCTCTTAAAATTGGACACGGTTGGGGCAGCCACGAGGAGAATCCCAGCACCCTAACAGTAGTGCTGTGCACCAACCTTGCCTCTGAGGCTGCAGGTGGGATCACAGCTGTAGCTACCACCGTCAAATCCTTTACCAGCATCACCACAAGCTTCACCAAGTCCTCCCCATCATCTCTGCCACCTCGCATGGCCAAAACCATCATCACAGCATCACTAGTGGCACCTGCCCTGTCGTGCCACTTTCACTAAGACTTTCACCAAAACCATCAGCATCATCTCTACTACTGTCATCAAAACATCACCATCCTCTCTGCCACCATTACCATCACCACCATTACCAAACTCTACCACCATCGCTATCACCACTCTCAGCATCATCAAAACTGCCACTACCATCTTTATCACCAGCCGCAAAAGCATCATCGTTGTCTCTACCACCATCACCACCACTGTCTCCGCCACCACCCGCACGGTCACCACCACGTCTGCCTGCTTCATGCGTGGTGATCGTCCTTCTGCCTTCCTCGAGTTCGGTTGGTAAGAATCTCATGTCCCCTAAGTTTGGCTGAGTTGAGCTTTCTAAAAAGGCATTTTTACTAAAAAAAAAAAAAAAACCCGAAAACAAAAAAATATCTCCCCAAACTAGAGGATTTTGTAGTTTTTAATCAAATTTATATGCTTTACACATGAGAAAATTTAAGGATAGACAAAACATAGTATGTTAACTCTCTTAAAAATTAGAAAAAGTACAGATGAGTGCATTAGAGCACAGAGGCTCATAGGGCCCGGAGTCCTCATCCTGGTGTCACTAGAAACTTCACTGTGGGCTCAGGGGACACAGCCTGCCAGGTCCACAGCTCCTGTCCCTTTCCCTCTGTGTTCCTGGCCCATTCTTCAGCCCCTCCACTTTGGCTGTCTCTCTGGAGCCTGCAGAAGCTCCCTACCCCAGACCATGGAGGTATCACTGGATGTGGAGGGGTCACCTGGATGACTCCTACAGCCCTGAAGTCTTCTAGCTGGGAGCCTGTCGCCCCTCCCCCGCCTATGTTCTCCAACTGCAGCTTGAGTGACTTTTGGAAAACACAAACCTGATGTGACTCCCGCATTTAAAGCCTCTCCTGCCTTTCCATTGGACTTACAGACAAAATTCAGAATCCTTACCTTAACCTACAAGGCCCTGCTTGGCCCAGACCCCACCCCTCCATCTCCCCTGTCCCATGATACACCATTCTGTTTTGTTTTTTACTTTGGTGCTGGGCATCGAACTCAGGGCCTTGTGCTTGCTAGGCAAGTGTTCTACCACTTGAACTAAATCCCCGGCCCTCCATTCTGAACTCAGTGAACTTCCTTCACTTCGCTCAAACACCTGAGCTCACTCTGACGTCAGATCCACTGTGTGTACTGTCCCTCTGCCTGGATAACTCCCGCTTAGCTGCAGGGCTCTGGCTGAAGTCTCCCTTCCTCGGAAAAGCTCTCCTCGACTAGTCCTTGTCATCTAAATCAGTGCACTCCTCATTTTTCCTACATAGCACTTACCCAGTGTGAACTGAGGGATCCTTTCTGCGATTATTTGCTTAAAGCCACCTCCCCCACAAAACTGTGAACACCAGGAGATAAGGGTGGAGTCTATGTGTCCCCTGCTGTAACTGCAAAGACTAAAGCAATGCCTGGCATGTAGTGGGTACCCAGCTAGGCTGAGAGTCTATCCATAGTCATTCCCTGGCTCTTAAGCACAACCTCACACGGCTGTCCTCAGCCCCAGCAGGGGCAGCTCCTCTCCTTTTTTTACCCCAGGGCCAGCCACACTTAGGCAGTGACTTTGCATTTTCCCTGGGAAACCACCCCTAAGGACCCAATTCTGTTATTCTGCACATTGCCCTGGCTCTGCTCAAGAGAGGAGTTAAGAAAAGGAAGTGAGGGCCAGCGGCGGCCCTAAGGCAGCAGGTGCAGAGGATGACGATGAAGATGTGGAAAGAAGCCGGGGTGAGCAGAAAGGTGGAGGGAAAGGTCCTGAGGCTCCTTCTGTCCACACGGCAGGGAGCACCCTGGAAGAGGCAGACAAGGGAGCAGGAGCACTGGTCCCTCAAAGGCAGCTCTCAGCTGCCTTGGCTTTCTTTTCTCTGACCTTTCAAGTGGCTGCATCAGTCCATTCCCAGCACCACCTTCACCTCCTTTGAAATCTTAGTCCCCACAGCAGAACCTGCAGCAGTGAGCAGAGCAAGGGCCAGGGAGGGGCTCGGCTGCAGTGACAGAGACCAGGAAGAAAGGTAGACGAGGCAACAGACGATGAGCACACAGCTCTCCAGGACAGGGTTGTGAGGTGTCCATTGCATTTCGTCCTGAAGAGGTATGGGGTCATGAGTAGAAAGCCATCAGAGCAGGAGTGTTGGGGATGCTGATGGGGGTGGCAGTGAGGGAAAAGCAGTGGTGGCGAACCTATGGCACACATGTTATTGTGTTTTTCTTTGAAGGCAAAATATGCTAATGTATGAGCTGTTTTTTTTTTAAACTAAAACCTCAGTAGTCTGGCTAAATTGCAGTGTTGGCACTTTGCAGTAAATAAAGGGGTTTTGAGTTGCAGTTTGGGCGCTCATGTCTCCAAGGTTGGCCATCACTGGCTTGGGGGAACGCAAGCCCTTGGTGGGGCAGAAGTACCATCTGCCTGCTCTTTGAGAGAGGCCTGGACTTCTGCAGACATGACCTCATTTCCCCGCCTCTTGCTGTGACCACCCTCATTTTCTGCAGAGGGAAACTGAGGCAATCTTCCAGACTCCAGGAAACCACTTCACAAGGAGGATTTAGGTGCTCTGGTTTTTAAGGGCCTCATACTGAGACTATCAGACCCAGAATTTCTTGAGCCTGAGGTGAGGGAACTCTGGTCAGTCCAATTGGCACATCTACCTCCCGGCAGGGGCCTCTCTGTCCCCTCCTCAAGGGGGTGGCATTTCCCTACACTTGTGACAGCAGCCAGAGAGGTTCCCTCCACCAACCTGCATGGTCACGGAAAGTCAACCCAGGCTGAGAAATTATATGGGCCTCCACAGGGGCAGAAGAGAACTGCGCAGTGAGTTTTCAAAGCACATTTGTGAGATTTAAGAGCCGCAGGGAGTGCGAGGCGCTCTTGTTACTCAAAAGCCTCAGAAGACAGAGTTTTAAAAATTCATGGGTCAGGCCGGCTGCAGCCATCCTTTGAGGTGCTCCTGTGACAGGCGACACGTCCTCCTCCCCCGGTTTGACTGCTTAAAATAAGAAGGATCATGGGACAAAAATAGAAGTTGAGCGATCTGAATCTGGATCTTAAATCTGCCACTTACGGACTGGGTGACCTTGGGAGAATTTTGGTTTTTGTAACCTCAGATTCCTCATCTGTTAAACAGAGGATTGAGTGACGATCACTGAGGCCCCTCCAGGCTCATTCTAGATTATTCCACCACTTTGCTTCAAGGACCTGTTGCCCGTGCCACGGCAGAAGATCCTAACTGAGCAGTCTAAGGAGCAGACAGTGTGATTCAACTGTAGGAGAAAAACCATCTCTGGACCAGGCGTCCAGGGAGCTCCGGGTAATCCTGAGCAAGTTCCTGATTCTCTCTGGCCTCAGTTTCCTCATCTGCAAACTCTTTTGCACTTCATCTCTCAGATCCCTCTGGCTGTGACGCCATGATGCTGTGGCTTGCAAGTGGCGATGAGTGCAGGTGGGTTTCAACCCAAGCCAACAGAGAAGGCCTCTTGACCTCGCCCAGGAGCCTGGCTTTGTGGAGAGGAGCCAGGAGCCCTTCCTCTATTGATGGCTTTTTTTAAAATTCCATTCAAAGAAATCCTGACAAGGAACAAGCAAGAGGGCAGCTGTCTGTTGGCTCTGCCCTGGAGCCCAGATGGAGCCCTATACTATCCTGCCTCCCAGAAACCCCAAGTCCTCGAAATCACAGGGCGAGAGGGGAGCAAGAATGAGAGAAAGCAGCCCTGCCAGGAGGCAGTCGGGACATCCAGCAGCCTGCCCCATTTGTCCTTTCCTGTGCTGGCAGGTAATGAGCCGAGGAAGTCAGCTGCCCCAGAGAGGGCACGGAAGGAGATGCCCCGAGCTTCCTCCCCCATCATTCCCAGGTCTCATTTATTATAAAGACAAGCTCTTAAGGCCTCACCTCCATCCTTTCTGCTGCCACCACCACCATTTTCTCCTGATCTCGCCTCTGGAGAGAAAGGACAGTTGCTCTACCACCCTCACAAACCATCCCCCACCCCATCTGTTTTTTCTTTCAGACTTCTGTCTCCTACATACAGAGTTGCTTAAGATAATGTATGTCTTTTTTTTTTTTTGGTAAGGAGGCAGGCAAGAGTGAGGTGGGGACAGTTCCATTTTCGGTGATGTCTGGCTCAGACTGATGGTAGTGTCAGTTTGCATTCCCTGAACATGTGGGAGCCCAGGAAGAAGAGGGAGGCAGAGAGAGGGGAGAAGTTGGGCTCCCCGGTTCTCTCCCTGGCAGATTACAGGGGGCACCAGAAAGGCGATCTGTCCGGAAGATGGCGGGATTCCGACCTCTCTGACTTCAGATCCCATCCCAGCAGGACTTGCCTGTCCACTCACTTGGCGCTCCTCGCTCTTTTACTTCCTTTGCATCTGAGCTCAGGGAATCAGAAGGGATCCTAGTCATAGCCAAAAGTGACATTGAATCAGAAAAGGAAAACTGCTTTCCCGTAATCTCATGAGGAATAGTTCAAGGCAGGCGGAATGGCTGTTTTTTGTGAGGAGTTCTGGGGATTGAACTCAGGCCATGCGCTTGATAGGCAAGTGCTCTACCACTGAGTAAATTCCCAACCCCTGGATTTTTTTTTTTTTGAACCTTTACAGTAGCCCAGATAATGGAGAGAGGAGAGAATTTGCAATATAGATAGCAGAACTCCAAATGGCAGCAGGCTGGCTGTCGAACTGAGAGTGGCCAAGAGGCAGAAGACATTCCAGTCCCTCAATGAGGATTTTCCAACTGAAGAAAAGGATCCAGGAGTTTGGGGCACTCCGGCCTCACCCTTCTCCTTATCTCTCAGCCAGAAGTGCTGGGAACCCAGCTGCTCTTAGGTGGGAGTCTCTATGTGCCTGCCCACCTGCCTGTGTTCTTGCCTCCCACCCTCCAGAGAGAGCCAGAGATGGGAGCAAGAGAGAGGAGGCTTCCCGGAGCTTGTTCTGCACCTGGTTTCCCATATACACAGTGCTTGCAGAGAGTACGGACAGAGACAGAGGGTGGGCCTCACCTCACTTCAGCCCAGACAGCTGACTTCTGAACCAGCAGCTGGACTTGTGACAATGGTGCCTGGAACTGCCAGAGTTGGAGGCACAGGGAGAGCAGGCTGTGCCCAGGCAAAAATTTGTGGTGCTGGCCCCAGAAGAGAGGCAAGAAGTGAGAATGCCGAGCAGTGTGCAGGAGTGGCTTAGCCACCGAGAAGAGCCACCCAGAGGATTTCCTGAGCTTGGCAAAGGGAGAGGGCTGAAGGAGTGGGGTGAGCCTCGGAGAGGAGCAGGTCGGGAAGGAAGATCACGGGTGGGAGGAGGCTCATGCAGCTCAATCAAATGCAGATGTGAGGCAGACAGTATGCGCCCTGCTGTGTCTAATTTTTGTGTGCAGTTTGGGCGGTGTCCGGAAAGGAGCTGGCATCCTGGGGGAGATACAGGCAGGCGTGCACAGCCAGGGCCTGGTGAGCAAGTCACCTGGTAGACGTGGACATGAGGAGACACATGACAGGCAGGGCCCAAGGTCAGGAAAGAAGAGGCAGGGGCATTCGGGAGCTTGTATGAGGGGCTGAGTCACCCCCATCAGGGCCAGGAGCTCCTGACAACCAGGCCTATGTCTCCCGCCTCAGACTGGGGGCTCCCCAAGAACAGGGGCCGTGTCTCCTTCCTCTGCAACCTCCTACAGTGGGGTGGACAGATAGCAACGAAATAACAATACAAAATTACTATGTCCTGAGTTGGGTGCTTCTCAACGTGTTGGGCACTGTGCTCAGTGCCTTACATGCATTATCTCTTTTAATCGTCATAGCAATCCTTTTTCTTCCCTTTGTGGGGACTGAATGCAGACACATACCAAGCATTCACTGAGTTATACTCCCAGCCCCTACAACATAAATATTATTTGACCCACTTAACAGATGAGGAAACTGAACTCAGAAAGGTTAACTGGCCCAGGGTCTCAGAGCTAGTTAATGCAGAATAAGGACTTTAACCGAGATCTGTCTATGTACTTGGCCACTACGCTCTGTCCTCCATCCTAGGACCCCAAGACTTAGCCTGCTGCAAACAGCTTGAGTTGAGAGGCTGAGAATTTTACAATTGTGATCCAGAGATACGATTTCAGGAGGAAACCCAATCTCTTCAGAGTGTGGGAAAATGGGGGGAATCCACCCCCTGCCCAGGCACAGGCTGGGCTCTTCCAGCTCAGAAGCAGGAGCCAGAGGTCTTTCCCCCAAGCCTAACATCCTGGCCCCAGTCCAGCCCCATGCTTAGTCAAGCCCCTCCGCCTGTTCCCCGAGAGGAGGGAGGGAGCTAGGATGTCTTGGCCTCATTCTTCCTCAGATGTCCTCCCAGCTATGTGGTAATCGGCCATCAGGGTGGGTTTCATGCCTCAGCCCTGGGATGAACTTACAAAGACCTCCAGAAGACTGCTGGCCAATGTAAGGACAGACAAGCCCAGGGTAAAGGCATGGATCGGGCCCGAGTCTTCATCTCTGCTCATAAACGAAGCCATTGCCAGTTTTCACCCTCATCTAGACAGAAGCCAGGCCCTGGGCTGGGAATGGGTAATGAACCTGAACTAAAAGTGCTACCCTTTGACAATCCTCCACACCTCACAGCCTGCCCACTTTTTTTGTTTGTTTGAGACAGAGTGTCACTATGGCAACCCAGGCTGGCCTCAAACTTGCAATCCTCCTGCCTCAGCCTTCCAAGTGCTGGAATTACAGGTGTGTACCACCATGTGGGCTCTGCCCACTTTTAAAAAAATTAGGTTTCTGCTGTTCTCTTTTCACTATTATTTAAATAACTACTAGGATGACATACAACCTTAAAGCCCCTGACAGCACCAACTTTATCTTCTCACAATGGGTCGGTCAAAGTCCTGGGCACTTGGCTGATCTCCAAGGTAGAGAAGGTAGAGTTGTGGACAACCTTTTTCTGCCATGTAGACAGGGGGCAGAAAGCCACCTGTGATACAAGGGGCACTGAGTCAGATGTGTGCAGCAGAACAGAGGGGACAGCAAGAATGCTGAGCAGGCAGATACTGGGGAAGGTCACCCCCTTTCCCCTGGGAACCTGGCTGGTTCCTGGGCTCTAGGCCTGGGAGATAACTCTGTGTCCCACGACAAACCTTCTTTTTGTCTAAGCTGGCTCCAGAGGGCTTCTCAGTGTACCCCTAAGAGTTTGAGTAGAACATCAGAGCTGAGCTGAAAGAAGGTTGGTGACTGGAGCCAAATTGTGAGTGAAGTCCATTGGTGTTAGTGGTCACCACCGGGGTCTGGAGAGCCACAGCCAGGATGAGAAAGGACAGGGTGGCTGTAGTCCTGTGGGGGAGGTGGGAAAGGAGCTACTTACTGATCATCTCTGGTGTATAGCCAAGTGCTCTCCACTGACTCTTCTATTTAATCCTCATAATTAGTCCCATGAGCTGAGTAGCAGCCCCAATCTCTACATGAGGTTCAAAAGGGGTCACAGCTAGTGAAGTAAGCTTCAGACTTTATACGAGCTCTCATACACGTCCCTCCAAAGCTGGCACCCTCTCTGTTACCTCAGGTAGTCAGGGATCCGGAGACATATGAGATTCCAGGCTCCAGATACGGAGTCCATCCATTCCCTAATGCAGACAGTGGCCCTTGTGTACTGCAGGGTGGGAAGTGTACGCAGATGAAAGTACAGCAGCCACACACCCTACAAAATGTCCCCAGCGTAGCAGCAGGCATCTAAGCGGGTCCAGGGATGTCCTACAAGAAACCTCAGAATAAGACCACCATGTTTTGAATAAAGGGCCTGGGCAGCTGCTCCCACGGGAGAGGCGTATGGCACAGTGGCTAAGGAGGCACATGCTTGAGGTACTGTGTACAAGTCGCACCCAGGCCCCTCCATTTCCTGACTGTGTGATATTGATAAAGTTACCGAACCTCCCAGTTTCCTCATTGGTAAAATGGGGCAGAAATAGTATCTAATTCTGTTGATTAGTGCCCAGAATAGTGCCTGATGCCTAATACATACACAATGACAGATAGTAACTGGGCATGGTGGCACACACCTGTAATCCCAGCATACTGGGAGGCTGAGGTAGAAGGATCACAGTTCAAGCTAATTTAGCAACAGCAAAACCCTGTCTGGGGATTTAAAAAAAAAAAAAAAAAGGTGGGGGCCTGAGGACGTAGCTCAGTGCAAAAGCCCTGATTTAATCCTTAGTACCATAAATAAATAAATAAGATAGTATCATAACTGTCAGATCTTCCATGAGGCTAACTTCTCATCTCATTGAAGCATTATGGCAAATCTAATCTAGAAAGTAGGGGCTACTGTCAGAGGGAAACTGGGAGGGGAGAGTAAAAGGAAAGTCATACTCTGAAACGTAGCGTGGGGGGTGCCATCTGCAGCACCAACCACATGCCAGCCTGGGTGCCAGCCTTTCCCATGCAGTGTCTCAATCACTGATCTGGAAGCTGGGGAGGCTAATCCCTACATTACCAACAAGAAGGCTGAAGCTCAGGCAGTTAAGTGGCTTATTCAAGATCACAGTTAGTGAGTGGCAGATCCAGGATTCAGCCAGAAGGGACAAGAGGAACAGTTTAACCTAATCTAACATTCCAGCTCCCAATCTTTCTGACTTTCTAGTCATCCTTGTTATCCAGGCCACCTTGGGTTACTTCCTTTGCACCCACCTGGGAAGCCTCCTGAAAGCCTCCCTGCAGCTCCCAGGCCCTGCTCTGTCCAGCACCAGCCACACCTCTGTGTCAGAATTGCTGTCTGTGGGCCTGCTTCCCACAGTGGGCGATGAGGGCTTTGAAGGCAGGGTCCCTGGCAAATGGCACCATGGAACATTTGCAGAGTGCAGGAGAGAACTGATCTTTATAGACCCGGATTTGCAGGTCCATGGCAAAACTGGCTGAGCCTAAGAGTTCCCAAATGCAGATAAGTAAGGGGAGAAGAGAGTCACTACTTGACATGCAAGAACCGAGTGGCCAAACGTAGGATCCTGAATGAAGCCTTGTTTGAGTCTTAGCTTTACCATGAACTTGCACGTCTTTGGGCCAGTTGCTTGGCATTCCTTAGGCTTCCCTAACTGTTCTCACATCTACATTTTATGTAACAGTGGGGCTACCAGCCAACAGAACTGCACCAGAAGGGCTATTTCAATAATATGAAACATTCCCTTCCAGTAGGTAAGTAAGTGCTTCTTTGAGCTCTCACCCATCCACCCACACATGCTGTGCCAGCAGGGTCCTTGTTGGGACCCCTACAATCCAGTAGCCACAGGCTTAACACCTGGCATAATGGGAGGCCCCAGAAGTCCTACAGCTCTGCAGCCAGCCAGGGTTGTTAATATTTTACATATGACCCTTGAATAATATCTCATCCTGAGGATGAGATGGGTTTATGCACACAAAGCACTCGGTACAGCAGGCAAACAAATATTAGTCGCTGTTGTTGCTGATCTCCAGTGACTTGGACAAGTCTGTGAATGTTGAGTGGTCCCGCACAGAGCCACAGGATAAAGGTACCTAACCTGTCTACAGATGTACGGCCTCAAGTACAGTGATTTCTTCCAGGCAGCCCAAACTCTGCATCCAGGCCCTTGGAGGTCCTGAAGCTACATCTGGGCTGAAGGACCTCAGAAAGAATTGGGGTGCCAAGCAGGCCTACTTGTCTGTAGGTCTGGCCCAAGTGTTCCTAGGATCCCTGTGAGTCCCTGCAGGAGTAGCAGCAGCCTCTCTATTCCTTATTGTGGTCATTCCCTTCCCCAGGCACTGCAGCCAGAAGCGGGATGTAAGGAGGTTATGCTACGAATTTTGCAGCAACCCTCAGACATTATGCCATTATCAAGCCCCTATGGAAGCAGCAGGACAGTAGGGTGGTGTTCATACTGTGTGGCAACCCCTGAACTCTGGGACGACACCTGCGGAGGATGCCCAGACTCTGGCAAAACTGAATCCTCTATTGCAAAGCACCCCGGCTGCTATAACAACAATGAAGTCTCACGGCAACATTCGGGCATGACAACTGGAACAGCTGTGGCGTCCCAAAGGAGCAGAGGAAGATGAAGTCTTGGGCTTAGGGTGAGAGGCACCTCACTCCTTGTGGGCCTTCCCACCCCTGGGGCACAGCCTGCTTCCTTCACTCCCTGAAGAGCCATCTGCTTTAAGGGCTCCAAGCCAGCTAGTTCCCCATCCTGTCCTACCCTCATTCAAACAAAGTTGGATGTCTAAAATGCCTTCTCCTATGCTAAGAGTTAGATTCCTTAAATAGCTCCAACTTCAGGAAGCCTTCCTGGATTGAACAAGCAACTTAGGAGCCGGAATGTGGCCCCCATCCCACTTATGCCTGCTCCAAAATTGCATGCAGTTGCAAAACTCCATTGTTTAGATCCAAATTGGCTTCATACTTCAGTGTCACTGAGTGGAGCCTGGTTTGTGCTTTGTGAGTCACGGGTCTGCCTTTGGCAGGGCACTGTGCAGGCTAAGGTGGTGGTGAACCAATCCCTGGATAGGGCAGAACACTGCACCTTGGGCAGCAGGACTTAATCTGAGCTGCTACTAACTGGAGAGACAACCTCTGAGTTGTCTCTCCCCAGGGGGAGGCCTCTCGCTGGGTGCCTCCTACTGGGACACTGTGGTGGCTACTAGACAATCTTCCTTCTGGCAAAGAGATGTGGAATTGAGGGCCCTCGAGCCGGCTGACCTCATTAATCAGCCATCTCTCCAAGGAGGAAACAGATATAGGATTGCTTTGGGGATCATTTGGGGGCAAACCCCTATTTCCCTCCATCTAATTGTCTGCCCAGAGCCTGCAGTAGCATCCCAAGGCATCATTCCCATCAGCCATGATCACCTTGCCTTTCTGGTCTCATCTCTTCCACCTCCTTTCTTCTACCTCTCCTCCAACCAGACAGGATCTTTTGCTAGCCCACCATCAAGGCCCACACTTACCTCCTCCTTCCTTTTCCAGTTCCTTTTGTCTCTGCTGCCAGAATTCTGCCCTCTGTGGAGTGTCCCCTTCCCACCTGTGCACACGTGCCCACCCCCACTCCTCACACACCCGGATTCTAGCTCTGGGTGGCCTCACCCTCCTTGGTCACTCTTTCTTACTTCTTAACAACACATACCACATTCTGCCTAGTCCTGGAATGAGCATGGATGTCCTTTCTCCTCATCTAGCCTATCAAACTAGAAAGCCAGCCTAGAGCTTTAGTCTAGGGAGCAGCTTCTTATCCACAGACTGCCTGGAAAGTTGCTCCTGAAACAGAATCAAACTGTGTTTGGGGGAGTCCTGAGTTCCTGGAAGCAGTACATCCTTAGGGTTAAGTTCAACTCCTGCCTCTGTCGCTCTCTTACTTTACTGGCTTTGTGTGGACTACTACATTTTGGTGCTTCAGTTTCTTCACATATAAGTTCCAGGATCACAGGATTTTTGTGAATATTAAGGGACTTATATAAGGAATAAGAAAAAATGCCTCTTACACACCACGTGATTGGCAAATGTCATTATTAGTTGACCGTATGATTGATTTTGTTTGTTTGCCCTGGAAGAGCCAAGTTCTGGAGCTTCGAAGAGGTAGCTTCTCACTGTGGGGATGTGGGAATCATAGGCTTCGAGGCACATTAGGGACTCTGCAGCAAGAAGGTGGGGTCTCCTGGCTGGCTGCCAGCTTCTCCAAAAGGAAAAGGGCCTATTTAGTGGGTCACCAAGGGCAAAGGGAGCCTGTGTCTTCACAGTCTGAGGAGGAACCAGCACTTACAGTGCTTTTCTGGGAAAGAAGCCAGGAGTCTGAACCCCCACAACCTCTGCCTGGGAGTCTGTTTGGGGGAAGTTGTTCCAGCATGCTCATATTTCACTCTTTTAAACCTGTCCAGCTCTTGTGTAGAAACACACACACACACACACACACACACACACACACACACAGAGAGCCAAATGCACCTTTAGTATATGTATATGTGCTGGAAGCCAGAGTGTGCAAGCATTTATATGCGCTGATCCCTATAAACGCACACTATCTACTGCATACCGTGTTCACATCCTGATACCCAACCTGACCCAAGGTTAAAGCCCAAAGGACTTATGAGATGCACCACACAACCTATTAATCAATACCTCCCTCAAATGAGCCTCGGTCTCGCTCTCTTACTGCTCAGCCCACAGCTGAGCTTGCAACCCTGGTTTTCCATGGAAGCACCTGGAGCTTTATGTCCCACATCTACGTTCAACTCCAACACCCCAAACAAATAACCCTCAGGACAGCTCTAGGATTCCATAGGGACCGGCAGTGGGAGTATTTACAGCACACCAGGGCTTGGGCCCGTCCTGGTTCTTGCTTTCCACAGCCCCAAGTTTAGGAGCTAGCACCACAGAAGCCCAGAGCAGGAGATGCTGCCCAGAAATTAGAAGTCACTATGGTGAACTGCTCACCCCAGTGGCCCTGAAATGTATCACTGAGATGTCTAAAATAGACTCTAAGATGGCTCAGGCCAAGGCCCACCCTCGTCTGATTTCTGGCTGCCTGGCTGAGGTTTGGCTAGAGCTGAGTCGGAAAAGACCGGTGTCAAACACGAGGTGTACAGCAGCATTGACAGCAAGAGCTTGGAATGTGCTGTAGTCCAGGCTCTCAGGTCTCAGGGGGTAAACCTGTAACCCACAAATGTGCACCACCCTCTCCCCTCCCAACACAGCACTAGACCAAGCTCAGAAAGTCTATAGACTTCTGGCAGGTCCTCACTGTCTCCTAACCAGAGCTTCCTACCCCACGCAGTTTGGACCTCCACATGCCAGAGGCATAAAATTTGAGGGGAAAATGTGCATACAAAAGCTGACAAGCCCACCTCACTTATCCGAGCACAACATGGCTTTGGACAGTCATGCTGGACACACTCCTAGTATGACTCTGTTCCTATGTCAGCCTCCAGTGGGCAGACAGAAACAGTTCCTGGGGCATCTTCCCAATCCGCACCCTGATCTCTGCTGGGCAGAAGGAAGCAGAGACCTGGGTTCAGTGAACGAGATGGTACTGAATCCAAGAGGCTGTGTTTTCCTGCTTCCCGGGCCCTAGAAAAGCCAGTGTGGAGGAAGGTATGGAGGGTGCTGGGATAACCTGGCATTTGAGGGGCTCCTATTGGAAAGAGCTTGCTCATGCAAGGGGCATGAACAGGACCTGGCCCCCTGGCCCCTTCCTGTGTAGAGAGAGAAGGCTGTGGGCTCCTGGGATGTCAAACGCATCTGGGTAATCCAAACAGGGTGTTGGGGGAGGTCAGCCAGTGCAAATGAGAAACATGTGGAGTGCATTTCCCTTCCACTGGCTGGCTAGCTCAGGGTTTCAGGCAGAGGGAGAAGGCCATGGGGAGGGCTGGGCCAGGAGAAAATGCAGCCAGGTGTGATGGTCCCCCAGCGGAGAGCTACCTTGAGATGCAGACATTATGAAGAGGTGGGAGTGGGATGAGGGGCACAGCAGGACTCCACTGGGCCTAGGAACCAAGTAAACAGGTCAGGTTCCTCTCTCCCATTAGGTTTTATTAAAAAGAAGGAAGAGGAGGAGGAGGAGAAGAAGAAGAGGGGAGAGAAGGAGAAGAAAAACAAAAAAGGGTCAAGGGAGAAATGATGGCATTGAGCTTGGATAACTGTCTCACCCCAAATGTAAGAAATCTATGAAAGGCACTAGCTAAATCTGCAAGGATCCAGAGAATGAATTGGGGCCATGGATGGAAATCCCCAGAGGACAGAATCTTGGCTCAACATTAAAAAAATCTTTCTAGCAATGAATGCTTTCCAGGAAAATAAGGTAGTGAGCCCTCTGTCACTAGGAGTGAGTAAACAGAACACCCACTTGCCTATGATGCTATAGAGGGATGAGTTTTAGCTTTAAGTGGGAGGCTCAACTAGACAATTTCCATTCTGTGGTTCTACGAAATCCCACGAAGGCTGAGCAAGGCGGAGTGCTCTGCAGAGAGGAGGGGACTTCTCTCTTGCTGGCTGTCCGGGGAGACAACTGCAGTGTGCTGCAGAGGTGGCTGAGCAGCAGGGTGCTGAGCTGCAGTCAGGGACCAGGGGGCTCTGCTCAGCCTGGTCAGCACAGGACTAGGTCTCCTTAGAGTTCCAGGAAGCACCCTGTACCTTCAGCCCTGGAGACATGTGTGGAGGGACACTGCAGGGAGGGGCAGGATAAGAGGTCAGCAGAAGAGGAAGGGTCTGGTGTTGGCAGCCTGGGATAGGGACTGGGGAGGAGGTAGGGAGCTGCATCCCCAGAAGCAGAATGGGTAAGGGAGAGGGGAGATCTGGAGCAGGAGGAACAGGTCAGGAAACACCCCAGGCCAGGTGACATGGCCCTGATACCCATTCAATCCAGGTCTAGAAGGACCTGTGCTTGGGGCCGGAGCCACCATTGATGGTAAAGGGCATCTTCCTGGAGCAGCAGCACCTCTTCAGAACAGGGGGCCTGCCCTGGATCCTACTCTCTGAGGCTGAACCCAGGCTGCCCTGTGAGAACTGCTCACGGCAAGGCCATGGCCACAGGGGAGGAGCGGGATGAGACCTCTTGTCTACACCTTGGGTGGAGGCCCAAGCCTGGCCTTAGAAGAATACATCCTGATCATGGTAGGAAAATAAACATTCTCCTGAGTGCTAATGCTGAGGAAGGTAGGAAGCATCACTGCTCTGAGGTCCTGGGCCAGTTTCTGCTCCACACAATACACAAGCACCTGCAGGCCCACACCTTGCCACAGCCCCTCCTCCAGCCTGTGATGGCACAAGCCTCTCCTGCCAGGGGAGGGGCAGAAATGAGCATCTCCACACTGTCCTGCTAGGCTAGGGGAGCCCCTGGAAACACCAGGTTTGGCTCTGGTGGGACCTCTGACACGGGGACTAGGTGTGCTCGCGTACATTGCCTGCTGTTCTGGGCAGCAGGTTTCTGCAGAGTTCATATCTCCTCTGCCCACCCTACCTGCCAAAGCACTAGAGAGAAAGGGAAAAAATATGTGTGAAGACATTTCACCCCAAAGTATCCCTGAGCAAATTCTCTGGAGTAACCCCTTCCCACCCAGTAACCGCCATCTGATTCTCCTCCACCCAGCAACCAAATGGCTTAGAAATGGACAGCTTTCTGCCTTTCCTCCTCATTTCTCTTTGGCCTGGAATTCTGAGGCCTACTTGTCACGACAAGCTCTTCCTGGATGCCAGACACCTTGGTGAGGTAGTGGATCTAGGAACTTCAGGTTCCTGGGCTCTTTCACACCTTGGCCTTGGACAATCTTAGCTGTTCCACTGTGTTCCTTTTTCCTGGAGGCCAGAAGGGGAAAAGTTGAATGTTCTGGGGAGTCAACTGACTGATTTTACATAAGATCTTTAGGCCAGGACCAGCCAATGAGGAAAAGGAGTGTGGTTTAGGATGTTTTTGTAGTTTTTAAATGTTGTTCATCAATAGAAGCTCCCTTTAAGCCACTTGGGACATTTTCCAGGTCTAATCACTACCACATCCCTACAGGGTAAGGAGGGGTCTCTTCTACCCACAAATGGGGGACCGAGCCCCAGCAGAGGGCCTAGAACTTCCTGGCCTGCCCCAGACCCAGGCCTGGTATCCTTTCTCAGCTACCAGAAGGCATGATGTGGACTAAGTCCTCTGATTCCCAGAATTGGGCCATTTCCCCCCAGACCCGCCCCTCACTCTTCTAAGTTGCTGGGGTTCTCCAGTGGGACCCTATTACTTGGCAGCTTCCACAGATGGGGAAGGGTTGGGAGCCTGGCTAAACCATCTGGGCTCCAGCTGATTTCTGGGAAGGGGATGATCAGGTTTCAGTTCTTCCTTTTTATTCCAGAAAGGCTCTTATCTGGGACTGCCTTACCTCCCCCCAACCATCTGCCTCCAACACTGGGTCTTGGCAGCTTCCTGGGTCTGAGATGGTACCAGAGAGTGAGTACGGCCTGACAATGAGCCTCACGGTGAGGTTGCAGCTCCTGAGTCTCTAGCCACCATCCTGAGACATCAAGGCAGCCCTTCCCCCAGAACCACCTTGCTTTCCACCAAGGGCCTGTCCTGACATGGGCTCTGGGAGGCAGATCATTTCTCCAGTCCCCTGCACTCTCACTGGTCTGTCACACAGGAGAAAAATGTGGCCCGGAGTCACCAACTGATGCCTCATCCACCTGATACCAAGCGCCGCCTCCTAGGGCTCCGCCCACGTTGGGCCTCTCAGTTGCACAGTCCAGCCAGCTCAGCCAACGTTTTCAGCCTCACTCCCCCACCTAAAAGCAAAGTCCCTCTGCCCTTTATGGGTCTTCAGGACAGCACTGGTGGCCCATGGCAGCAGATACCACGTTGGTCAGGCCTCTCTGCACCTGTCACCTCTCCCTTCTCTCAATCGAGTCTTCTAGAAAGAGCTGTGAGGCAGGTCTGAGGAGGCAAATGCAGAATCTCCCTGTCACCATCAACTCAGAAGTGACAGGCCCTCAACTGTTCTGACCCTGCACCTCGCCATCTAGACAGCCAAAGGGGTGTTTTTTCCCCACCCCGCAGTTGCTGAGAGGCTCCCATGGGAGTGTCCCTGGAGAAGTGACAGCCACTGAGCAGGAGTAAGGGACCACAGCCCAGATTCTCCTCCCACTCCCCAAGCCAGTTCTAGGACTAGTTGTCAGGGTTTCTGTGGTCACCCGTCTTGTGAAGCAACTAAGAGGCCTCTGAAGGAGGGCCAGTTCCTGGGGCAGTGCAGGGCACTGCCAGGATAGGGGAGGGCCAGATGGGCTATGTCACCCCAAACAAGGGAAGTCCTGACCTTTAAATAGGTCTGTGCCCTCTGCTATTCTGTGCCTAACACAATCACACAGTCACACAGAAGGTCCCAACCTCCTTGCTGTCCCCAAAGAATGTTTACTCCCGTCAGGCTGGTGCCTCCTCCTGTCTCTCTCACAATTTGATTATCTCTGCCTTTAGCAGTCCTAAAGCAGGCCTTCCCTTCCCAGTCCTCCCCAGCACAGTCTGTCTCGTTTTCTCTGCAGCCCTCCTTGGGGCCTGTAATTGTTCTATATATTTTTTTTCCTTGCTGTCTGTCTTGTCCCGTTGGCCTGCAAGCTCCTCAAGTGCAGGGCCTCTGACAGGCTTAGCGGGCATTGGGCACAGGATGGCAAATCCCTCTGCAGGGCGAGACTGCCCTGCCACTCTGCACTGCCCATCCCATCCCTTCCTCCCCTTGGAGCCCTGGCTTTCAGGAGGGTTCTCCAGGGACGCGGCTGCTCCCTTCTGCCCTTATCCAGGCTCCTGATTGCCTTTGCACAGCCCATCTGCGGCCCCCTGTGTGAGGATCGCTTCTTAGAGGGCTGCAATCCTTGTTCCTGGTCAGAAGGCCCGCATCCTGGCTCGCCCCGTTGTTGAGGGAGGAGGGGGTCCGCAGGAAGACTGCAGCAGGCTGAACCAGTCTCCTTCAGCTTCGTCTTCTACAGGTCGGCCAGGCGAGCTCTCCCATCCATCCCCACTGCCCACCCGTCCCTCAGACCGCCGCCCGTCACTCGGCCCCGCCCCTTCACACGCACAGACACGCCCCTTCCCAGCCCTCAGCGGGGCGGGCAGCCTGCAGGGGACCGGGAAGCTAGCGTCCCACGGCGCCGGCGCCTGAGGACCCACATCCCAGCCTCCGCAACAAGTCAGCCAGCCAAGGCGGCTCGCCTGGGCTCCAGGCCTCGCCGGCCGCCGTCCCCCCGTGCCCCAACAACACCGCCCGTGCGGGCTCCCGAGGCTCGGCCGCTTGGTGTCCAGAGTATCCTCGATCCATCAGTCCCTGAGGGCAGAGCCTCTGGGGAAAGCAAGCGCAGTTTACCCGGGCCGCTCCGGATTTTTTGCATGGACTCTTCAGGCTCGGAGAACAATGGAGAAGCTCTGCGCTTCCTCCACTCGAGCAAGCTTTGTTCCTCCCTTCCCGCCTGCTCGGCTTCCATTAGCCAAAGGGTCACACCAGAGTCTCGGCGCAAAAACCTAGACCTTTCTCTAAAAGACCTAGGGCGGGGGATTAGGGGTTGGGGCCAGCGCCGGGGCTGAGGTATAGGACGCGCATGCATCCAGATGCGCGCAGCTGGCTGTCCGCCCGGCCCCTAGCCCCAGACGCTTCTCCTTGCCAAAACCCCCACACCCGGGAAATCCGACTCGTGCTCCCACCCGGGATCCACAGAGGAAGTGAAGCCTCAGCCCAGCTCCACGGCCAACTGGCACTGACATCTGCTCTCCCCGCATCTGTCCTCTAGGTGCAGGCTCGCACCGCAGGGACATCCCCCTGGCGATGCTGCCGCTCTCCTGTCTCCACAGCCGAGGTCGCCACCAGCCCCTGATTTTGCCATATTAGGACTCTGTGGACTTTAAAATTCCAGGAGCTAATGGACTCTGTTTCTGAGCACCTAACTTCCCCACGCCATTGTCCAGCCTCACCTCAGGCAGGCCAGAAAAAGCCTGGGCTCTATCACCCTTAGCGTCCTGAAGCCACACTTAGCCATGCGCATCCAGAGGTGGGCCAGTCCTGCACATCTGGGCGCAGCGCCCCTCCTCACCAGCCCAGGGATCAAGAGAGTCCAACGGGGAGGGGGGCAGGGGCGGAAGCGCTGCCCCCCCAACCCCTGCAGCTGGCCAGGAGAAAACCAGGGGCGGGGTGGGGCGGGGCAGCGGGACTCACCCAGCATCTGGCTGAAGAGGAGCTGCTCCAGGTCGCCCAGCACAGTCACCACGAGCTCAGGGTCCACCTTGAGGAAGGCGCGTTCCTCCTGGCCCTTGGCGGGGGGCACCGGCCCGGAGCCTTTCTGCGCCTTGGCCTTGCTGGAGAGCAGCTCGTCGTCCGACTTGCCGTCGTCGCTTACCGCCGCCTCGGGCGCCTTGCTGAGCGGCTTGACCTCCGCGTAGGGTCCGCGAGGGATCCGGCTGGGTTTTCCCAGGCTGGGCGCTAGAGGGGCCAGGGGGGTCTTGGCGCCGCCCGCCGGGCTGCCCTTGGCCTGGAAGAGCGAGTGCTCAGACTTGGACAGCGTCTTGGACATCAGCGGGGCCTCGCGGCCCTTGGACCCCATTTTGCCCAAACCCTTGGGTGCCTTGGCCATATCGTCGCTCCACTCGGGCTCATAGAGCTGCAGCTTTTTCTCGGAGTCAGTGAGGAACGAGAGGTTCGTGAGCGACTTCTGTTTGCGCAGGTTGGAGGCGGGCGGCCCGCCGGGGACGCGGCTGTCCACGCTGCCGGACTTGAAGACCTTCAGCTCGGCCGCGCTGGCCTTGGCCATGCCGCCGCCGCCCCCGGGCGCCTTGGCGCGCTTGGGCAGCATGCCTCGGCCGTCCGCCGCCGCCTTCTTGCCGGCTCCCCGCGGCTCGTCCGCGCCTTCGTCGCCGCCACCGCCGCTCAGCTCCACCTCGGGCTGCGCGCTCTTGACGCTGCTGCCCAGCATTCTGCCCGCGAGGAGCGCATGGACGATCCGCGCGTCTGCAGGCACAGGGCGGGAGAGGGGGCGGGGAGGGGGCGGGGAGGGAGAGAGGACGCAAGAAACCGAGAAGGGAGAGGAGGGGTGGGAGAAGGGAGGATGGGGGAGGCGAGCCGGGGTCGCCAGGGAAAGACACGCAGGGAAGGAAGCCGGGGAAAGGAAAGAGTAAGGAAGCCGTGGAGCGATGGGGCGGGGTCGGAGGTAAAGGGGCGGGGCAGGGGAAGAAATTAAAAATTAAAAATCTGTCAAAGGAAGGATGGAAGCCCCGCGGCGGCAGCGAAGCCCGGAGGTGCTGCAGCGCCCGGCGCCCGGCTTCCCGGCCCGCCCGCCTCCCAGTCAGTCCCGCGGGCTGGGCACTGCAGGGCAGCACCCTCCCGCACTCCGCCCGCCCGCTCCAGTGAAGGCTGCGGGCTGCAGCTCCGAGGGAGGAAGGAGGGGAGGGGAGGCGGGGAGCAAACAGGAGGAGGGGAGGAGTGTGCGAGAGCGGAGGGAGGTGGGGGAGAGAGTGTGTGTCTATTTCTGGCTCGGTAAGGGGAGGTATCTGCAAGCGGAGCTCGGGGGTGGATGAGTGAGGGGTAGGGGGCAAATAAAAGAGGACCAGTTTTTGTCCTGGCTTTCAGCGCAGAGGCGGGTGGGTTCTCGGAGGGGTCTGGTGGTCCTCCGCAGCCTCAGGGAGAAAGCATCACTTCAGGAGATGCGGGAGCACAGGTAAGAGGGCTGGAGAGAAAGCAGCCTGGCCCGTGGGGCCTGGTAGAGCCCTTGGGCTCTTACCCCAAACCATTCTCCGTTTCCTCCAGGAAACTCCTCCTACCCTATATCGGAGACACAGGGTGCTCTGCTGAGCATAGAAGGTAGGGGACAGGGGATGGGACACAAATGGCTTGGAGATACGGGGCCTAGATGTGACAGGGTAGGGGGCTGAGGCCATTGGAGGAAAGGACCAGCCCTTGGGACCAAGACTGGGTTCCCATTCCAGTTGCACGCATGACCTTGTCAAAGTCACTGTCACCTTCTGGCTTGCTGTCTCTCTAAATACCAGCTTCCTAGTGAAAGGTATTGGGAATCATCAAGTCCTGGGTCAAACCGAGGGACTCAGGAGGGGTTTAGCACTGCCAACGTTGAAGCAGGGCTGCTGAGCCATTTAAAAGGACTTGTCCCCAGCCCTGCTCCTTCCTCCTCCTGCCTGAGGCCACGGAGGGGAAGCAAGAGCCTAGCACAGTAGGCAGCGTTTTTGCCTGGGACTGTCCCTCAGTAGAGGGTGACACTACCCATTTTCCCATGGCCTCCCAAGTCAGGGTCAGGCTGTCCTTGCCAAAGGCTCTCAGGAGGGGTGACAGACAGGAGGAAGTGGAAGGGAATTCTCTACAAGCAGCTTGCTCCAGGAAGGGCAGGCTCCAGGGGCAGCTATATGCTGGGGCTGTAAAGCCTC
Source organism: Hystrix cristata (assembly GCA_004026905.1). Classification (NCBI taxonomy): domain Eukaryota; kingdom Metazoa; phylum Chordata; class Mammalia; order Rodentia; family Hystricidae; genus Hystrix; species Hystrix cristata. The sequence continues at coordinate 44,477 of PVJO010001890.1, forward strand.
AGGAATGGTGCCAGAATGTAGTAACCATCAGATTACTCCCACCCCATCCCCAGCCTCCATCATTCTAGCTCCTCCTCTCCTTCCCCCTACAATCTGAAGACCTCCATGTCTATGTCTCCTGGTCCACCCACTCTCCTAGCACTGAGCATCAGGCCTGGCTGGTGTGAGAGGTACTTATGGATGCAGCCACACAGGAGCTGGGAACTGCCTCTCTCAGCACTTGCACGGAGCAGGTGTTGCAGCTGTGATAGTTAAATGGATTTGGAGGCCTCCAGGCTGCACACTGGATCTGTATCCTGCATGACTCTTGGGTCCTGGCTGTAGCCCAAGACTCCCTGACTTCCATGATCCCAGGGCTGGATGGAGATGCCATAAGATCTTTGAGGACAGGGATCATAGCAGACCCACAATACTGAGAACATAAGAGTCTCAGGCAGAAAGGAGCATAGACCCTTGGCTGGCCTTGGCGATATGGAGAAAGTACCCTCAGGGAACTCAGTGTCTGGCAGGAAATACAAGGTAGACAATACAAGACGGAAATAATAATCCTGTCCCTGTAAAAAAGCAGTGTACCACCCATTCATCATGAGTAGACAGGCATAGGTGTGCGTGTGTTCTAATTACAGGAATGACAAGAGGCATTGCCTCAAAAGGGTGGAGGGAAGGAGCTGGGTGCTAAGATTCAGCAGAAGGTCCTGAGGCAGAGAACACAGGCCTGCTGTCCTTAGAGGCCAGATCCAGTGCTTAGAAGCGCAGGTGGAGCCAGGGTTTGTGAGTCTAGGAAATGATGAGCAGAAAAGAGCTGGTTAAAAGGATCTAAGTGATATTATGTCAGGCACAGGATGCCCAAAGGATGAGGCTGGTCATGGGATACAGGAAGTGTTCATGCATATGCCTAAGCATGAGGTTCCAGCTCATGAAAGGGATGAAGCCCTACCTTTGGGGCCAAATTTTTGAGTAAGTCCAACCATGCCCCTCTTCCGCGCCCAACAGGCCACATGTAATGAAGCCACACACCATCATTTCTACAGTCCTCATCCTTACTCATTGGCCACTGCATAATTTATACAAGATGCCCCGATTCAGTCACATGGGAACGCTGCCTTTCCTAAAACAAAGCCACTGGAGAATCTGAGGACACCTATAGTCTGATTTATCGGGTTACAGTAGTTCTTGCTACTTGTCTGTGGGTTCTCTTCCTGCACATAAATTTACCACCTCCTTATCAAACATAAATTAACTGCTTACCACCCTGGTTGAAAAGCATTATGTCAGGACTGGGGATTGAGCTCAAGTGGTAGAGTGCTTGCCTGGCAAATGCAAGGTCTTGAGTTCAACCTCCAGGACCCCCTCCAAAAAAAAAAAAAAAAGCATTATGTCCACCATGAGCCATTCCATCCAGTGCAGGCAAAACCTCATGCCCTCCTCCCGGGTTTCATTTGGCCCCTCATCTCTAATTCTTCAGAGTTGTTCTGAAACACTAGTGCACTTGCTGCTCTGTCCACCTGTATGTTCTTGTCATTGGATGCCCACCACCCTGGGGACCTGACTTTCCTTTCTGCCTGCCTGCCTAGTTGTCTTATCCCTCCTTTGGGTCTGTATTTCAGCCTAGTTCCTCCTTTCCTTTCTGTATTCCTCTTTGTTCCTCTCTGCCTCCTCTCATGGGATATTATACTCCCCAAATCCCAAGACCCTTTCCTCCTTTCCATAAACAGTTCCTGAAATTCTGCTTCTTTTGAGAAGTGAAGATTGACTAGGGGGAGGCACAGACCCGCCTCACCATCTAGACCTTGTGCCCACTTCCCCTACAGGACGCATCACCTGTCTGTTTCCAGGTGGAAACCTGTGTCTGTGTGGACCCCAGGAGTTAACTGGAGTGCCATCTTTTCAGGGCTTTCCCTGTCACTCCTCAAGGGATCTTGCCAGGCCAGGTAGTGGTCCCTTTAAAGAGTCCTCTTGGCATCCTAGAACTTTCCGATGCTCTCTAATGCGACCTCTCTCTCCATCTGGCTCTTTTTGATTCCCTTCACATTCCCTGTGTTTTCCACCATCCTTTTCGGCAGTGGGAGTCTCTGCTGCCGTGGCAACAACCATTCCAGCATCAGTCGATAAAGCCAATATGTGTAGTGATTCCTTGTGTGATTCCTAAAAAGAGGGGGACCTACCCTGTGGCCTCATCCCCAAGCCCAGCCCTGAGTCCCTCCCACTGGCTCATTCCCCTTCCCCACCCTGAAAGACTGAAGAGAGGAGGGGACAGTGGTGAGGAGAGGCCTGGCTGGGCAGGCAATGGGTGCTGGAGATGTCAGTAACCTGCTTAGGGCAGCTGGATCTACAGCAGGGAGGGAGGATGGGCCAGCTCAAAATCCTAAAAGTCCTCAATCCCCAGTTCCCAAGGACAGGCCTGGACCTACTCCATTCTCTCTACAGGCATTGGCAGTTTCTGGGTTGGAGATAGGATGAGTGATCTGACCACATCTGTTGACCGATAAAGTAATTTGAGGAATGAAGATACAGGCATAGGGCCAAAGACAGGCATGCTGTGTGATTTTACATTCTCACAACCCTGTGATTGGAAATAGATGTAACCCAGGGATCTGTGGGGGGCCTGGGGGCTCTGCCTCTTAGGATAAGGTTAGGAGGCTGGGAGGCAGGCAGTAGAGAGACAGTGAGATGGAAGGCTAGACTGTCCCTACCCCACTGACCTTGAAATGTGACCTTGAGAGGAGAGGGGATCTGAGGAGGGAGCAGTGGGCAGGGAGGCCACACTTGGCTCTGTCCAGGGAGAAAGAAAGAGCAGGGCGAGGGAGGGTGTCCTTGATTTCTGTGTCCACAGTTGGGATCTAGAGAGAAAAGGCTAGGAGCCCAGCCAATGACTCTGCCGGGCTCACAGAATCCATCTTTCGTTGAACTGTTTCTTGAAAGCTGTCAAAGCCCTGTGCCCATTGTGGGCTCTCAAAACTATTTAGGGAATGCTGACTGATTGCATGAATGCGGGACTTAGAACACAGGTATGGGGGATTGTGAACTGTGGTGACCTCTTAACACCCCGGGCCAAGGAGGGGGTGCCACCAGCCAACACAGTGACACGATCTTTCCTTAAGTGCTCCCTGCTGGGACTCCCGGGGTAAGAGCTCTTCATCACCACCCTAGCGGATCCTAGCAGCCCTGCCTCTGTAGAAAGCTGTCCGGACATTGTCCTTCACTTGCATCTGCCCTTCGCTCCACCAAGCCAACGTCCCATACCATTCCTCCTATTAGTGGGGACGTCTTGAGTACCCAAAATGTGTGCAAGAGGCTGCAAAAATAGGTGATGTTTGAGCTCTGAGTCTTGCCTGTATTAAGAAACCAGCTCCCCATTGTTTACACTCTGTTTGGGGCTGGCCCGGTTATAACAGGTGCTGGAGGACATGGCAGAGAGCAAAAGGACAGACAATAAATTAGATAGAGGCAGAATGAAGCCAAGGAAGGCTTCACTGAGAAAGTGACATTTCATTAAAAATCTGAAAGAAAAGAGGGAGCAACCTATGTGGACATTGGGGAGAAGAGGTTTCCAGAGAAAAGGAACAGTCCAAGCAAAGGCCCTGAGGTAGATGTGCCTCACATGTTAGAAGTACAGGAGGGAGATCAGCATGGCTAGAGAGAAAAGAAGGAGGGGACAGTGGTAGGGTGAGGTGGGAGATGTGATGGAAGGTAGCACACGATGGCCTTCAGGGTCACCACACTGACTCCACCTCTCACTTGGAGTGAGCCTTGGCAGGTCTGGAGCACAGCATGATGTGACCTGCCTTCCCGTTGAAAAGGTCACTTGTCTGCAATGTGGAGGCGCATTGCTGGGCTAGGAGACAGAATGTGGTGATAATCCAGCCGAGAGAGGGGACAGTGGTTTGGATCTGAGTGGTGACTGTGGTGGTCGTGAGAAGTGCTTGGGCACTGGATATATTTTGAAGCGATTAGAATTTGCTGATGAGCCAAATGTGGGTGTGGGAATGAGAGGAGTCAATGTCCCCGAGGATTCCGGTCTGGATAACTCTCAGACTGGAGCTGCCATTGCTCAAGATGGAGAAGGCTTTGGGAGGAGCTGGTTTTGAGAAAGAATTAGAGTCCTGTCTTCTCCCCAGCCCTTCTTGAGTCCAAATGTCTCTCCTTAAGGCTGGCTTCCCGGACTCTTCTCACACACAGTTCGCTGTAGCCACTTTAATAACCTCACATCTGTAACCATCATTCACTCATTTGTGTGTCCCAAGAATCCATCTTCAATTAAACTTGTTCTCAAAAAGCATCAAAGCCCTGTGCACATAGTGGGCTCTCAAAAATATTTTGTGAATGACGACTGATCAAATGAATGAATGCGTGACTCAGAACAGATGTGTGCGGGATTGTAAACAGCAGTGACCTCTCAATACCCTGTGGCAAGAGACAGAGCAGCTGGCGTGTGGAGTGGAAGCCAGGCTTCTGGGATGGTGTCCCAGCGCATCCTTTCTTCTCTGTAACCCTGGGCCAAGGGGAGGCCACCCACCCCCTTCTTTGCCCCTTCAAGGGAAAATGACCTTGGGACCTTCAGGGCTGAGACTCTCCTGCTCCAAATTTATGCTCTGCTCAAGGCAGAGGTAGAGTTTTTCACACTTCCAAAAGATGGAGACATTAGCGGGTGACATGTTTTCATGGCTCAGGCTCTCTGGCACATGTAGTTTTCCTAATGAACTTGAAGTCCATTCTCCACTCCCACTTGCAGAAGAAAAGGAGACAGTAGACACAGCTGTCCAACATGAATGCTCCAACAGGCTCACACCTCCAGGAGGCCCTCCTAGATTGGTCCACTTGCTTCCAACCAGCCCAGGCACTACCATTGCTCTGATAGGGTGTTGGTAGCTGAGACAATGCTGGGCACGCTGCAGGTCCCTGCCTGGTTCACCATCTCTGGTCCTAGGAGACTTCCTGAGTTCAGGGGTTGAGGATTTTTTTTTTTTTTCTAGGCCAAAAGGTCAGGTGTGTGAATTCAGGAAAGATTTGCTGTCTGCCCTCCTGTTGGGGAAAATGAGGCTCAGCAGACTGAAGGTCAGGAGAGGAGCCAGGGTCACAGGCCTTAGTCTGCTCTGTGGCTCGGCAGTCTCAGACAGAGCTTCAGGGAGCATGGAAAGGCCAAGAATCCTATGCCACAGCATTCACTCCTTGGAGCTCACAGCCGCCGGGACACATCTTCCCCTGAGCCTCTCCACCAACAGGGCAGGGCGGGAGCAGGGATGAGCCTGCCCGTGCTCTGAAAGGAGAAGCAGACATGAGACCTGGAGAAGGGTGAAGGTCACCTCTGGTCACAGGAGGAGATGGGACCAGGGCCTGAAGCCCAGCTGGAGGCTGGTCTCCCCTCAGAGCCCTGAGGAGGCGGGGTGCTCCAGGGCAGCAGGAACGGTGGCTGCAGACTGGGGAGTGGGGGACCCTGAGGGGCAGCCTGAGGAACAAAGTGAAGCACCAGGCTCCTCCTCCCTCTTCTGGGGAGGATGGTGTTCCAGGTGCTCCAGTCATGCAGACCCTGCTTCTCCTTTAAAACAGAACGCCCTGATCTCCTGCAGGACAGCGGGCCCTGACTCAGGGACCTGGACCACCCCACAAGAACCGCTCCTTGCCCTCTGGTATTTGGCCAACACACACTCAGGGCTGGAGCCCTTCACGCCCCCAGGACCCCGCCCTCCAGTGCTCTCCTACCTTCCCCTGGGCCAGGCCTCACCCCACCCCGCACCTTTGCTGTGTCCCACTTCTCCTAATGCCTTCCTTTATATGAACTGCACTGCACTGTGTAAGACCAACTTCAGGCCCCCCACTTCCAGGAAGTCCTCTCTGACTGTCCCCTCCTACACTGCTCTTTACCTTTCCTTCCCTCCGATTATACTCGGGGGCCCTGTGGTCACGTTCTGCTTACTCATATCCTAGGGAGGCACCCTCTCTGGCCAGCTGAATTGTAAGTGCTTAACACAGGATAGTTCACATGCATAGATGCTTACTGAACTGAAGGGAGCGGACTCTACAGTTACTAATCACCTACTATATTGCCAGGGACCCTCTTAGATACATCATATTCATTACTTCAAAAAACCCTGGGAAGCAAGGACTATCACTATTTTCATTTTACAAAGAAATACACTTGCCTAGAGGCAGAGGACGAGACTGGCGGAATGAGAATTTGAATTCAGGTCTGCTGGGTGCCACATCTTCCCCTAATTCCCCCTAATAGCTATCACATGCAGCTATTTCCAAGGACTTGCTTAAAATGTGGGACCAAGAAGCATGGGCCCTCAGGGCAGGAAAGTCTAGGGTCCTGGAGAGAGAGTGGAGAGTGGGAAGGACAGTCCTGCCTCTCGTGCTGTCCTACTGTGGGCATCTGCTGCCCGAGGTCAGCGTGGGTCTTGCCTATGGTCAGCTTAGGACTGGCCGCAAGTCCTGGGGACGGGGATGGGATGACAGGTGGTCCTCAGGATCTGTGGTATCACATGAGTGGTGTCTCAGCCTCATGACATCTGCCCTGGGGCCCTGGTCATTTCCAGTGGACAAGTCAAGGACCTCCTTGTCTCCGAGGACAAGTCTTCCCTAATCACAAGTCTTGGGGCTTGATCCTGGGTTCTCTTCTTGGCTGCTCTGTGGACTTAATGCCTCCATTCTCTATGCTTCAGCTGGTCGTGTGAGAAACTAGTGGGGAGGAAGCGTGGAGGATCTGCTCATGGGCCTCCAGCAGGGAAAAGCAGAAGGGAGATACTTAATCTAGGGTACTCTTTCTGAAATTGTACTCATTTAAAAATCATATCCCCTTACTTCGAAGGCCAATGATGAGCCCAGGAAAAGAAGTCCAGATGTTTCCCACATGTGCTTGTCCTGAATGTTACCATGACAACTAACTGTCCCATACACACAGCTGGGGTGGCTGTTGCACATGGGGCCCCAGATGAGCTCTAAACCACCCAGGTACATCACCCTTAGACCACGACCAGCCCAGATTAGTTGTCATGGTGACTGCAGGCCTATGAGGAGGACTCCAGTCAGGCAAAGGAAGAAGTGAGTAAAGTGCGTGCATGTGAATGTGCCCTTGTGTTGGAAGGAGACCACAAGCTGCTGTGTGAGCGCATATGCTTCGGGATGTGTAAACCTACAGTCAAAGATGACTCGTCCATGTAGTTGTTTCAACATCACTGAATCACAAGGCTAAGTGGGACCTCCAAGATAATTTTACTCAACGCTCTTCCTCAGGGCAGAACTGACCCATTGGTAATAAATCCTGCTGCCTCACTCTGGACCAAGTAAGCTCTAAAAATGAGGAAGAACACAGGGCCCCAAAGCCAAGGTTGTCTTGCTAACCCAGAGATGACATCCTACCCCCGAACAGAACTCCTTAATCGTGTTCACAGAAACAACCACCAAATACAAGCCAGGAACTGTGAAGATGGCCATTGTCTCTGGAGACATAGCCTGCTGTCAAGCAAGTTGTTACAGAGGTTCTTGACTCCAAAAATTTGAAGACAACTAACTGCAGGAGTATGGAGCAGACTCACCTGCCATAACCAAAATCAGCTGGGACAGCTGGGTTGGGGAAACCTGGCTTTCTCCCTGCCCTGGAGAGAGAGCCACTCCCATTTGGTGGCTGCACTCACTTGCTCCGTTGGAACCTCTGTGCTTTATTAGAGTTTTTGTTAGGTTTTTCAATGAGGCATTAAACTTAACAGTGGAATGCCATGGCTTCATATTTCAATGAATTTTAATAGAATAATCACTGGCAATTACTTGGCATATAAAAATGGCTCTGCACACGCTAAGAATACTCATTGGTGTGGTGGGCGGGAGTTTCAGTGCCAGGAGAACTTTGCCTTCCCGGGGCCTGCGTTCGTCACGGGGAACTTGCCACTTCTGCGCTCGTTGCAAACCCAGATTCTCCAGCAGGAAGGATGTGATGAGCTCATGGGCTCAGTTCCTGGCTCTGGCCCGTCAGGATGCAGACCTGGGGCTGCTCTCACTCCACTTCCATGCCGCACAGAAGTTCTCTTAGTGCTCTGACTCCATCACTCACGCCAAGCGCACCCTCGTTTCCTTCTCCCAGCCTCTGTGCAGGTGGCACAGCTTCCTTGCAGGAAGGGACCACCAGGCACTTCTTGCTCTCCCCTCCGTCAGGGCTTGGCTCCCTCTGGGATGCTCCTGCCTACCCTCAGCTGTCCCTGGCTCCCTCTGATGGCCTGCACGCCCCACCCAGGAGCCACACACAGAAAGGTGGGGTTTGAATTCTTTCTGCTCTTTAAGTGGCTTGAGTGGAGGAAGCCACTTAAAGAAGCCACACTGGGGTGTCCTCTGTTGCCTCACTCTACCACTGCCTCTCCCCAGAGCGCCTCCTGGGTGAGCCTTGGCGGGGGGCTCTCAGCTGGGGATCTTAATCTTACCAAATGGGTAGGTGGAGTGCGGGACAATGTGTTCCAGTTTCTGCCCATTCCATGGCGCTGAGGGGAGGGCTGCAGCCTGCACAAACCTGTCCCCGGAGCCAGCACCTGAACACAAAGCTCTGCAGGCTCTCTGTCTGCCCAGACAGAGGACAGGAGCTTCCGGGCTGCACTTGAGGTCAGGCCCTCTGTTGGTCTTAGAAAAAAGGGCCACAGCGGCGGAGATTTAGCAAGGAGCTCTGCCTCCCATGGCCACTGCCGGCTCCTAGAGTGGGATGGGGTTGTCCTGTCTGGGGAGATGCTTAGTAACCAGGCCACCTCTTGAAAGCATGCTTATCCTCAGGTCCGCTCCATGGCCCATCGGGACACGAGAACTAAACACGGGGCTCGAGTTTCCTAGGAAGGACTGAAGCAGTTTGTTTCAGGTTAGACAGTAGAACTCTAATTGCCTGCCAGGAAGAAGCCAAGTCCAGGACAGGCAGATATTGCATAGAGAGGGGAATTCTCTAGGAAAACCACAGGTAGATGCTTATCATGTTCCTCATGTACTCATCTTCCCAACAGGAAGGACTCAGGGTGAAGCGGAGTGGTCTCCAGACTGCCTTGTCTTCTTAGGAGTGTCATGAGGCCAGAGGTCTGCTTCTGATCTCTGGGGTGGGAGACATGTTCCAGGGTTGGGGCTTCTTCACAACCTCACAATTTATGTAGATCATGTACAGCTGTACAGCTGTATACTGCACAGTGCAGAATTCATTGTTAACACCACAGTTTGCCTGTTTTGTCCATGGATGTATTTCAACTTCTAGAATAGCATCTGGCACATAGTAAGTGCTTAATTAAAAATTGGCAAATGATTGTAAATTTCTTCTGGAATTGGACAATGCAGAGGCCGTGGTCTTCTCAGTGTAGCAGGAAATAGGGAAGCTGGGCCTTGCGAGAACCACTCACATGCCTTTTAAAGTGGAGTGGTCCGAGGAGGGCCTGGCTACCCAGGGTAGCCATGGGGAAGTGAGGCTCCAGGCTGTCCAGTCTCTGTTATTCTTGATGCGCCACTAAAATGGCTCTTACTGGATCCAATTCACTGCTTGGAGATAAATCCCACTCCCAGCCAAATGCTGTCAGGAGCAGTCACTCAGTCTTCTCTCTCCTCCGCCCTCCTCCAAAGCAACAGAATCCAGATCCCTCCAGTTTCTATTTCAAGCCCCTCCAGCAGGGTACCTCAAATGACCTCGTTTCTCTGGCCTCTTCCTTCCCAGCCCCTCCTAGAACCTGGCTCTGCCCTGCCCCTCGAGACCTCCCTGGGGCCTCCTGGACTTGAGCCCCCTTCCCCTCCACGAAGTCATGGCATAGATGGCCAAGAATATGACCTCTGAAACCCGGCTGCTGGGTGCCAGTCCTGGCCAGACCGCCTTGGGCAAGTTGCTTAGCTACACTGGTTTGTTCATCTATAAAGTGAGCATGAAAATAATAGCATTTGGCTTGATGACAAACAACACTGAACATGTACTGAGCAGTTACTGTGCATCAGGCACCGTACCTGTATTGATGTATTTAATCTTCACGAAACCCCTGAAGGAGGGTACCCTCATCATCCCCATTCACAACCAAGGACACGGACGCACAGAGAGATTAAATAATTTGTCCACAGCTGCACAAGAGCAAGGGGGAAAGCCGTGACATGAACTAGGGGGTGAAGTGCCAGCCTATGCAGTTGTTGGAAGGATTAAATGTATTACGACAATGCCTGGCTCACAGAAGCCACCGCAAGTGTCAGCTGCTAAGAGCATTATTATGACCTCCCACTCCAACTCTGGGGGCCCACTTGGTCCCAGAGGCTGCTCTGTTCATCCACAAGGGGTGTCCAGAGACCTCCGCCCTGCCAAGCCTCCTCTGCCCCCCTCTGGCACTGATCTGCCGGTGCCCTGAGAACATGGCCGGTATCACCCACTCCTGAACTTGGTCTGTTTTCTAGTCAATTGTCTGCATGTCCTCTCTCCACGGATGGCTGAGACCTCAGCTCATCTTGGCCCAGATGTCCCCAGAGGGGAAGGAACACAGCTGTGTGAACTCAGCATGAAATAGCACAGGTCTGGAGTGACAGAGATGCCAGCGACATCCCAGGGCCTGCACAGGTTCAGGGAGACATCAGCAGGGACTGTGGCTCACTGACCCCATTTCCTTCCCTGCCACTTGGCAGGGCTTGAGGGAGACTGAATTGAGCTTGGACAGCATGCAATTACCCGGGCGACTACTGGCGGCGGATGGGAAGGCCGGGGAGTAAGAGGAGAAGGCATGAGCTTCAGAGGAGCAGGCCTCATCCTGCGCTGCCCCCTAGCTCTGTGTCTTCAGACAGGTTTTCAAAACCTGTCTGATCCTCAATTTCCTCATCCATAACAGTAGCAATGCTGCCTTCAAAGAAGTGCATCAGGCGTGTCCACAAAGGACTTGATGGATAGACACCTAGCGGTTGGCCCTGCACATAATAAGTGTTCAGTAAATGGTAGTCATTATTATCGTTTGCTTATTTTAGTGTTTGGGGAGTCAGCAGGCAACAGTCCTAGTTTCGGTTCACCAGTAACCCACCACTGCTCTGGAGTGAGTCATTTCTCCTCGTCTCTGCCTGTGGAAAATGAGGCCACACTGGGGTACCTGTAAGGTTCATCGGAGCTTTGACTTACTATGTCCTTTGATGACTTACTTGCACCTCTGAGCTGTAGCCCTCTAGAAGCCTGGAACAACTCCTCTCCCAGAAGGTACAGATTTCATACCTCACTCTCACCCTGGCAGAGGGCATACCAGGTATACAAGTTTTCTTAGAATACGGACCTGACTCCTGCTCCCAAATCCATAAACCACTGAACAGCTTAACTGTGGCTTAAAAGACAGAGTCAGCACAAGGCAAAAGAAAGAGTAAGAAAAGTAAAACAAGCCCAGTGTGTGGCCAAACTCCACACCCCCCCTCACTCTATATATATCAGCTGTCACGTGAGAAGCAGACAGGGAGGCTCTGGTTTGCTCCCCAGTGACACATGCTATGATGAAAAAAGAGCCCTTTATTATGTGTCCACTTAGTGCTCATTCCAACACGCCACGAAGTGGAAATGATGAAGGAATCTGCGTAAACCTTGGGGCGACCTCACCCTGGCCTCCTGCACACAGCCATGCACATGTGGGCATGTGGCAGCATCAGCCCTGGCTCCCCTCGGCTCTCCAAATTAAGATCTGATGGCGGCCTTTACACAGCCTGGCACTGAATGTGAGCAGATGTGCGAGCGCTGGACTCTCAAGCAGAGTCAGGTGGGCATGGGAGGGTCGGGGCACACATGCAAACACCTGTGGGCTGGATTCTGCCATGCTCGCCTGAGGGCACAGGAAGAAGCAGCTGAGTGCGACAGCCTTTGGGACATATGAAGGCCATCATCGCCCCAGCTTAGAGGCAAGTCCTCATGGGAAATCCTCTTCTTGGTATATAAAAATTATAAGGCCTTATTTAGACTCTGACACCAGCGTCCAGGCAGTTAGTAAGAAAGTATTACAAGGTGAAGAAATCTCTTTGGCCTTCTCCTGCCCCTGGCCCTCTGCTGCAGTGAGCCTGGAGGCTGGGGGCAGACACACTGGGAAGATGGCCAAGGGAGGCTGGTTGCTCGTCCTTGGGCTGGTAGGGCAAAAACACGTTCACAGAGGACCATTGAGCTCCACGGCTGCTTACTCTCCACTCTGTACCCACTCACCTGTTCCACTCATGTGCCAAACAGTTCATGGACAGGAATGGTGAAGAGTTGAGCTTCAAGAAAAGTACCCCCACCCGCTGTGGTCTACAGAACAGAATGGAAACAACATGACCAGTAATTGAAATTGCTGTGCTGGATTCTGAAAGTGATAGAATTCCATGACACTCTTCACGGCACCCAATTCTCCTTCCACAAGAAGGGGAAAGCAAACCCAGGGCACCTCTCACGCTGAGGACCTGGTGAGGGAGACAGGACTGACTGGCTGCCTAGCAACCCATTAGGGCAGGTCACTGGGTGGGGCTTCTGGGAGATCAAGAAATTGTCTTGATAAGTCTCCCTGGAATGAACCCCCGGACAGTGAACTCCTCCAGGGGCGGTCAAAGTCTGATACATCTTTTGCTTCAGTGTCAGCACAGCGTTTGGTACAAGGCAAGCACTCACTGATGGTCCATGGACTGAATAAAAGAATACATGAATGAATGAGTCATGTCATGGCTGGGGTTGGGGTGGGACAGCAAGGCATAAAATGGAACCCTTCAGTTGTCTCCTTTCTTCTCTGTTTTCTTCAAGCTCAGAAGACTGTGACTTTCCCAGAAGGAAGGCAAATCCTAAACCTCTCTCTCCATCCAACCCATCAAAGAGCTCAGTGTATACTCAGCAAAGGTGGATCACCATGACAACTAGCAAGTGCCAGAGCAGAGGCAGCACTGTGAACCCTGCTCCTCTTCCCTGGGCGCCATGGAGAAAATGGTGCTCCTCATGGATCTGTGGGAAGCCCACCTCTGAAGCTCTCTGCCCCCGGAGCACCCACCCTATGATCCATCAGACACTCTCACATGTAGTTGGTGAGGGCGGTCTTGCAGTTGACAAGCCCAAGATTCCTAGTGCCAGCCTGCAGCAGATGCTAAAGGCAAAAGTCCTTTCACCAGCTCATGGGACAGCCATTAGGAATGAGGGCCCGGGTAGGTGGATGGAGATCATTAGACTCTAACAATGTGGCACACACATAAGGAAGCCATTACACCAAGAAAACTGCAAATGTAAAAATAGAGCTCCACATAGTTTCCTGGTTACCACATTCTAATTCTGATGGTCTGTCAGTGCCAATGAAATTTGGTTTCCTTGTGTCCTCGGCCATGCCCTAATCCTCCTGCATGTGTACTTACTGTGGGAGGAGATAACTTACTGTTTAAATGTCCAGTCCCCATGCCAGGACCTTCCTCTGCAAAGCTTGCCAGGGAGGAGCAAGTGTGCCTTCCCTGTACAGTCACAGGGCTCTAAAATCACTGCTGTTGACCTTTCACAAAGGTTTCAAAAGGACCAGCTCATAGGCCAACGTGACAATGGACCATCTGCCCAACAGGGCACAGGGAAGGATGGAATGGCATGCTGTGGTGTCAAATTCTAGCAGGGTCAGTCTGTGCTCTATGCCTCAGCCTCGCCTACCAGAGCAGGGCACCGAGATAAGGCTGTTAGACAAACCTGGACAATTTTAGGTTTTCCAAAAGCCAGTTCATTACTTTGTTGGAGGAAGAGTCCCCTGGCCTGGGAACTACAGGGAAGCCCAGGTCCCTGCAGTATGCAATCTTATGTACCTCTGATGTGCATCCCAGCATCTTCTAGGCATTTTTCATGCTGTGAGAAAGATCAACACACAGCCCTGAATACTGCAAAGTGCCTGGCAACTGACCTAGTTAGGACCTGATCTATAGCATACAAGGCACTCACTCATTCACTCCTCATTCATTCGTTCAGAGACACTGGCACCCAAGAATACACCTGGAATAAGCAGTGTCTCTGCCCAGAAGCACCATCACTGTGTGTGAGTTTCAGGGGTCTTTTCCATCATTTTTGGGTCCCTGACGCTGTTCACAGTATAAGTGCACCCAGTGGTATGTTGTAACACAGGATGACACCAGGAAGGGCACATGTGTGGGACTGGCCTGTTAAGAGCAGTCCTGGGCTAGGACACAGCTGTTGGGCAGCTGGCCAGGTGGATTCAGCTGCCTCCCTGGCTCCCAGCACCTTCGTTTTTAACCTGGGCTTCATGCAGCCCATTCTCTCAGCTTGTTCCCTTTTACACAACCTCACGCATCTCTCTCTCTCTCTCTCTCTCTCACACACACACACACACACACACACACACAAATGACTCCCACAACCTGAGCATTCAACCAACATGGTACCCACTGCTCACTTCCTATATGGACCTGGAAGCGCTCCTGGATTCAATGGACCAACCCTGGGTTGAGTCGGGCATGGCGACAACTCAAAGTGTGGGTCACAGACTGGTGTCTCATTATTGAGAGATAGACCTGTGTGGGCGGTGAAGAGTGCCGGGCCAGTGGCCCCCCCAGGAGGAAGTCTTCCCTCCAGAACACTTACCCACACCGGAGAAGCTGTCCTCAGTCCTGCTTGGGGGGCTGGAGTAGCCATCAAGTGCCCAGCTGCCCTGAAGGAGGGGGCCAGGCTCCTGGTCTGTCTGCAACCTGTGGAACCAAGACAGTGAGATCATTCATGGCCTCTGAGCCCCTGCATGTGCTAAGAAGACTCCTCAAGCCTGACTTTTCCCCTACAGATGCCCTTCGGTGATGTCAGTTGTCTTTTGGTGTTCTAGACATTCCCAGGACATTCCCAGGCACTGGCCAGGCACAAGGAGATCAGGAAAGGAGGAACAGGCTCGGCCTCGGTCACAGCGACTCCTGGAAGGACAGGCCCACCCTGGGTTGGTCATGGCCGCAGGAAGGAAGGGCGAGGTCTCTGGGCACCAGCTCCCAAATGCACACAGACCTCAGAGCACAACCCCATCCGTGCATTCGCATTCGCTCCCAGGAACAAAGGCCATGGGAGCTTTCATTATAGGCAATTACCCTGGGCTCTTGGAGCTGGCCCGCCCACCCGTCCGCCCGCTGTCGCCATCTAAATGGGCCCTTTGGCAGCTTGGCAGGAGGGGGAGGGGAGGTCTGTGCAGGCAGGAGGGGAAGCTGATGGGCTGGGCCAGGGGCCCTGGGAGTCTCCAGTGCTGCTGAGATTTGTCCTTCTCACTCTCAAGCCTGTACTTCTTTCCACACCTACACGGCTGTGACTTGCGCCCAGCTCTGCTGTGCACTCACTCTGTAACTGGCAGCAAATCTCTTTGCCTGGGTTCCATCACAGAGCACAGGGATGCCCCCCAAGGCCTAGATCAGTCTGACATCTGGGGTTGCAGGAAGTGTTTGCAGCTACTACTTGGCTCTCTCTAAGCCATTCAGGCTGTGTTGGGTTCTCCTGGGTCTGCAGGTGCTGGGGTGGGGGTGCTGCGATAAGGCAGGGTGGGGTGAACTCAAGAAAGTAAGAGACCTCATCCTGGCCCCCAAGGGTGCTTGGTATGATAGGAACACGCTGTCCAGGTACAAGAGTGCCAAGCGACCAGAGAAAAGCTGGAATTGACTGATTTCTTGTAAGTTAGCGTGGATTCTGGCTTTTGAACTAAGAAATGCAACATATTGGTGAAAAAGTTATAGAACATTCTACTGGGGAGAGGGAATATAATGTATCAAATGTTTCAATGAATAGCAAACATCATCTTTGTAAAGAGCTAAGCAGTGTCTTGCCCAGAGCAGGTAGGTAGAATCAGTATCAAAAATAGGAGCGGGGGCTGGGGATTTAGCTCAGTGATTAGAGTGCTTGCCTTGTAAGCACAAGGGCCTGAGTTCGATCCCCGGCACCACAAAAAAAAAAAAAAAAAGGAGTGGTCTGCTATGCTGACTACTACTGCCATTATAAACAGACCCTACAAGCATGGAAGAGGGCAGCCTTCAGCCCTCTGTCCTCAGTCAGCTTTGCACTTGAATCCACGCCTGCCTCTACCTCCCCAAATATACTGGGCCTCCATATCTGCTGACTTCTCAGCCTGAAAGGTCAGTGCTATCTATACTGGAAATTAAATGGAAGTTGAACCAGAGGGAAGAAAACCACAATGGTGACACCAATAACCCTGCACTCCTGACACTATTAACCAGAATTTCCTAAATGAAGTCCAACCCAAGGCTTGCCTGGTAAAGGAAGGAATGGGTGTCGGGGAAAGAAACCATGGCAGGTAGAAACAGTAAGAGCTCTGGTACAGCTGCCATGGCCCTTTCCCAGGAATATGGAGGGGAGTGAGGAAGAGGATGAGACCGGAGGATCCACAGGGCAGCCCACGGGACAGCACCTTCTCCTGGCCAGAGCAGGGGCATCCAGAGGAGCTGGCAGATGGCAGGAGATTGACTTCACTGAGAAAACCGTATCCAGGCCCCTTTGAAAAGCGATGGCTGGGAGGATGGGGAAGGGCAAAAGGTCGCTGATGGCTTCATTCCCTAGAGAAGCAGGTCAGGTGCAGCCAGGCTGGGGATGAGGTGGGGAGCCCTGGAACCTCTGCTTCTGCATCCACCTGGGGCTTTGCAGCAGGCCAAGGTGTTGGGGGTGGGGAGCAGATTTCCACGAAAACAAGATGTCTGCAGATTCTAGGGAGCAGATGGCACCTCTTTGGCTACGAAGCTTGGAAGGGTGGCCCAGCCAGGCTCTTGGCAGAGTTGCCCATGGCAGCAGCTCTTGTCCCTGCAGGGTGTGCTGGGCTGCAGCCATCTGCCTGAAACGTCTTGGGGTTTCCTTGGTCCTACTCTCACCCAGTACCCTCCCTCCAGCCCTAATCCAGGACCTGGAAGGACCACAGTCTAGGTGGTAGGGTGGCAATGAAAATTCCTACTGGGGTGATGTGACACATTTCTACTTCTGCTTAAAATGTAAACATACAATAAATGTTTGCTGAATGAAGGAGACATGGTTCTGTTTAAGTTGCATTGAAATGTTCAGAGGAAAATATTCTGACCTCCCTTGGAAAATGTCAGGTTCTAAATATACCAAGGGACTTGCACAGTGGATAAAGTAAAATCTTAAACATTTTAATGCCTAGACACTTTTTTCCCAAGGAATGAATTCAAAACAAAGGGTATCAGTTAGGAGAATAAAGTCCAAGAGTTACCAAGAATACATTTAGCTGACTGGGGAAAGGACATTCAAAGGAAAGTCAGGGTTGGGGTGTAGTTCCGCGGCAGAGCATTTGCCTTACAGGTGTGAGGTCCTGGGTTCTGTCCCCAGAACCACAGAAAGAAGGTCTGCCCTGCCGTTTTGCTTCTTGAGTTCTCTCATCAGCTTTAGAATCTAAGTTGAGAAAGTCATGAGGGACAAAGTGAACGGTCCTTTTTGGAGAAGGACATTAGTGCAGTGTGGCAGAAGGGATGATCAGAGAGCCAGAGTTACATGGGTAAGAACTCCCTTTGGCCATGGAAGCTGCTGGAACTCCTGCAGTGATGGGGAGTTTGCTGCCTGACAGTCAATTTACAATCCTCTCTAGTTGCTGGAAAGTTCTATCAAGCCTCAAATCTGCCTCGAACTAACTTTTAACCACCATGATGCTGAGTCAGCTCTTTGGACCTGCACCAAGTAAATCTAATTCATCTCACAACATGACAGCCTTTCAAATATTTGAGAACAGCTCTCAGGTCCTTCTAAGCCTTCTTCTTCCAAAGCAAACTTCTTTAGTCCCTTTAATCATTTTTATAACGCCTTTTTTGGATCCCTTATTAGCCTGTCCATCTTTCCCTAGATGTGTTTTGGTGTGTTAATGTCCTTTTAAGATGTGGTGCTCATAACTGAAGGCAGCACTCTGAAGGAGGCCTGAACAGAGCAGAATATGGTGCGACTATTCACTTGCTTGTCCTGTTGCTATACTGTAAGGCTGTGCTGGATTGTCCAGAGGTCAAGACACACATGAGTTGACTTCCAGTGAAGGCTGAAGCCCCTGGAAGGTTCCTGCCCACATCCAGCTGCTTTCATGCCTTGGAGGCTCCAGTGTCTAGGAAGTGATATATAAGCTTTTCTACATCCAAAATACAAATAAGAGCTTCTCCTGGCATGTGCACAGGAAAAAAAAAAAGGAAGTGAGTTTACTCAGGAAGGTACTTAACGTGCATTTGAATCTTTCTAGATGGTATAATAATTAGTATTAAAAGTCAGTAAATTTTACTTAGTATGATCATTTTAGTGAAGAGTTAAATTTTTATTTAAAAAGCATAGCTGACTAAGTGTTTTTTCTCTGCACGTTACTTGACAGGTCTGCAACAAGCTGGAGAGACTGGCTTAGTGACATTGTTGTGAATACTGGTCAGCCACTGCCACTGCCAATGATAGCAATGCCCATGTGGCTATTTAACTGCATCACTGACTGCTCATACACCGACAGACATGTATAAGCCAATTCAATAAGTGGAGTGAACAAGGGAGTATGAGAGAGACAGACACGAAGTGCTATGGAAACAACACTGAGAAACAGGATTTTATTCATCATAAAGTGAAGGTACCATGTCCAGGACAATGCAGTTTGTCTTATGTCCAATATGAATCAAGCAAGATTGGACGTACCTACTTACCTATCTATGTATGTATCTAGCTGTTATGATTTAGACCTAGAATGCTCTAGAAAAGTCTCATGTGTTCAGAGGCGGGGCTTTTGGAAGGTGAATGGGTCATGGGAGCACTATGCTCATCAGTGGACTGATCCAGCTGATGAGTTCATAGCTGAATGTGTTGTTAAGAGGTGGGGCCCAGCTGGAGGAGGAGTGTCACTGTAGGCTTGTCTTCAGAGGAGTATGTCCCTCCCTGGCTCTCCACTTCTCTCTCTGATTCGTGGCTGCCATAGATTGAGCAGCTGTCCTTTGCCAGGTCCTCCCACCATGCCCTTTCTGCCTCGGGGCCAGCTAACAATAGATTGAACTTTTTGACATCTGAGCCAAAATAAATCTCTCCTCTTTTAAATTGTGGGTGCCACATATTTTGTCCCAGAAACAGGAAAGTGACTATCATATTAGCTGTTTAAGCATCTACCATACCTAATATACTGTTTCATCGTTTCCCAGGAAGCAGAAGAAGTGGACATTTTAAGGATATCCTCTTTATGAGTCTTTTTCTGTGGAGTTCCCAGAGTTCAGAAAGACCAGAGCCTAGTTAGGGTCCCATTTTGTGTTCTCAGTCCCAGCTCAGCTTGCCAGATTCCCAACTTTCAAGCTTTTACCTGCCCCGCTTCTTTCTCTACACCCTGGAGCCTTCTGGCGTCCATCATCAAAGCCTCCTTCCTCCGGCCTTGCCCCTTAATGCCAGCCTCATTCTTCCCTCCTCCCCGCCCTGCCTGCTCCCCCAGCTCACCTGTACTGGAAGGGGGCCACGGTGGCCGTGATGGGCTGGCTCTGCGGATGGACGGAGGAGAAGCTAATGGTCCCCGTGGTGGGAGAGGGGCGCTTGCTCTGCACCGGGCTGTAAGCTGGAGAGGAAGGCCCTGAAGCTGCTCCATCATCAGGCTCTGAAGACTGTGTGTAGTTTCTATCTCTTTGATCTTTTCCTGGGCAGCTAGGAGGCTTTCGACCTTCAGGAGCCTCTGGTATTTGAGTTTCTCCATGAGGACTTGCCCGGGGTGGGCTCCTGCCGTGGGTCTGGCGGACTGGAATCCCTTCCTGGGCCTTCTTCTTCTTTCCCTGGGTGCCTGGTGTCTCCCCGACTCTTCTGGATCCGGCCCGGCTGGAGGGGGCTGCTTTTGGGGTTACTCTGGGACTGCTCCAGGGAGAGCTGGGGAGGCCTTCACAACCCTCGGCCAACTCCCTCGCTGCCCTGGCAGCCCGTGGGGAGCCTCTCCCGCGGGAGGCCTTGGGCGAGGAGTTTCTGGAAGAGCCTGCAGCCTTGCCCGGCCTTGGGGAGGCTGCTCGCTGGGGGCTGAGGGCCGGACCAGCCTGGCGTGGCCGCAGCTGGGGAGATGCGCCCGGTGTGTGAATCCTGGTCTGAGAGGAGGCTCGGGGCACGGGGATGGAGGAGGCGTAGTGAGGGCGGCTGGCAGAATTCACGTTGGCCGTCCCATTCATGGTGTGGCCGGCAGGGTGGACTACTGTCCTGCAAAGAGGGGAGAGAAGGACGCAGTCAGAGAGGGAACTGCACTGCTGGGGCCGGCGGGGAGGGGCGAGCATCCGGGCCGGGCCTCGGGATACTGGGCTCCCATCCTGCCTGAGTCGGCGAAGACCTATACCTGCCAGCTCTGAAGGGCCACAGTGAGGCCATCATCAGCTCTACACAAAAGCGCTTTGGGAACTGCAATGCTTCACTTAGTTTTCCTTGACTCGCTTCATCTCCATTGATCAAGGACACAGCCCCGCCCTCTTAGATCTTTCATCCTACCGGAGTGTAGAATGTTCTGTCCATGGTAGACAACTCCCTCCTGCCTTCAGCCTTTCTCCTCATGCTCCTGCCACACACTGCTGCAGTCAGCTCTGGGATCTCCCCAGGACACCTCTCCAGCAGAATACGATCTTCTTCCCCAGGTCTCGGACTCAAAGGTACAAGGATCAGTCACAACTCTCCCAAATCATAGACTTGTAACCTGTAACCCTCTCTCCTTGAGGCTCCTGCTGCCCTACTGCCCCCACCTCCACTCTCAGGAGGGATTTGGGCACCTGGATCACAGTCTTCCTCTCTACCCATTTCCTACCTACCTGTATACCTCCTATCCTGGCAAAAGACCTCTGCCACTCCTGACCCTTCACCTAGACTGAGTGTTTCATCTTTGACTCAAAGCGGCTCCTTCTACATACCTCCTGCCAACAGCACTTGATCTCTTGTCTTCCAAACCTTGATTCAATAATTATCTCATCTCTCTCCAGGATCTCAAGCCCTCCCCCTCTACTAGCTTCCTGCCCTGCCATGTTAATTAATGAAGTAATCACTCTCATTTCAAAGGGAATTCACAGTAGTTTACAAAGACACATGCTATCAATTCCAGAATAATTAAAGAGTTAAATGTTAAAGATGAAAGTACAAAAGTGTGTAGAACACACGCATGAATGTTTCTACAATTTGGGGAAGTACTGACTCAAAGGCAGAAACCATAAAGGGAAATATTGATAGATTCTCAGTGCATAAAAATTAAAATCTCTGCATGGAGCAACAAAACAAAATACACTGTGAAGAGGTTCAAGGCATCAAAAAATGCAAATACTTGCAACAAATATAAAAAACAAAGACTTAATACCTTTATTACAGAGAGCTCTACCAAGTCAGTGCTAAGCAACCATGTCATAGAATAAAGGGCAAAAGATAAGCAAAGACATTCACAAAATAATAAATACAATTAACAACACAACAAAGATAAAAGACTCCAATGGAAATTTATTATGTGCAAATTAAATAGATTCTGATTTGTTGGTATCAACTTTACTATCACAAAATTACAAGTGATGCTAAGAGTACGAAAGCCCTCATACACCTATGTGGGAACAACGCTGGCTCCAGGATTTTTTTTTTTTTTTTTAAGCTGGGGATTGAACTCAGTGGCTCCAGGATTTATCCTAGGAAAACGATTAAAGATGTGGGCAAGGATCTGCATGCAGTGGAAATCCTCCAGGTGCCTCTCACAGGGTTAAGCTGTCATTGGGTGCAAAGATGGAGATAAAGGACACCTGGGACAGTGAAAAACCACCAGAGCGTAGCCAGTCCACCTGAGACCATGGGGAGCCCTCTTGAATACTGTGGATGAAGCTGTCAGCAGCACCCTGCGATGGTGGATGGCTGTTGTTGGCCTTTCCCTGACCTCTGACACTGTGGCCTGGGACCAGCTACAGGTTAAACCGTAGGAAGTCAATGTAGAGTTTTGAGCATTGATGGGTTTATAGAGCCACAGCTTGAAATGACCATGAGAGTCACTTCTAGGAATGTTCTGCCGACAGGTAAATGATTTCCTCAAGAAAGAGAAATGCTGTGACCCCCCCTCCCCTTTTCCTCTAATTTGTACTTATATGACTTGATACCATTTTTGGATGGGCTAGAGCATCCTGGCCTCCTCCAGCACAGCAGGATGGCAAAGCAATGTGTGTTCAGGAACCACAACTAACTTGATTCCCCCTCCCGTCTGGGAGGACAGTGTCCAAGGGCAGCCAAACTTCTTCCTCTCCATTTACCTCATGCCACTTCCTGCCACTCAGCAGGCTACAGACTGAAGTGACGCTCCACCCGCCCACAGTCTCCCAGGCAGGGCACCCTCTAGCATGCCAAGGACTGCCCCACGAGCGAGACTGAGAAGTACTTTTACAAACTGATCTCAGGGGAGTCAAGTGGATAGTGTCTGCAGCTGTGAGAATTAGAAAAAATTATTTAACTTCTCCATGCCCAGTCTGTAAAATGAGGGCAGGAAGATATCTAGAAACCACAGAGAGGAGAAGACTGGGAGTCTTCAAGACAAGAAAAGAACGCTATGCTTAACCCTGTGGACCAGAATTCACCCCAACAGAGATGAGAGTAGATTTACTCTGTCATCTCTCTGTCCAAACACCCTTTTAGTGGTCAGCTTTGTGCATCTGCTAAGTCAGACCAGATGCACAAATGCAGACCTGCTCAGAGTTTTCTGTGGTACCGAGCTGCTGCCCTTGGCCTCTAGCACACAGCTGGGTTGTGCACTGGCCAGTGGTTAGCTCAGACCTGCAAGATGGGCCTTAGACACTGATCCACTGTGTCCCTGCCCCAGACTTCAGCATGTCCAAATTTAAGCGTCTCACTGGCAAGGGGTCATGGGGCCTGCTTCTGCTTCCGTCCTTACACTCAAACCCCACCAAATTCCAATGTGGGGACCAGAGTCAATCAGGGACTCCAGACTGCCCCCTCCAGAAGCTACGTCCGTGACAAGGAGAACCCAGAACCGTATCTCACTTTGCCTTGTTCTTTCCTGGGAGTGGGTTCCTGGCTCAGGTGGCCCAGAGACTCCCCACCTCTGGGAGCCCGACTCACCTGCCTTGTCTTCCATGCAACCCAGCTCCCAGCTCTGCAGCGACAGGCCTCAACCACCTTGGCTAGGACTTCCCAGGGCTCTCTGGCTGCGGCTGGCCAGCCTTCCAGCTCAGAGAGTCTGAAGGCAGAGGACGCTGCTTCTTTCTCATTTGCTAATGGAGCACAGGCAGTTGCTGCTCTTACTGGCTCATCATTTTTTCACAAGCTCGATGGGGAGAGGATTGTGAGATACTACTATGGCAGGTCACAGGAACCCCACCCTCCCTCTCCACTGCACTTGGGACCCTGCTCTCTCCTCCTCGCCAGATGACTGGGAGCAGGACACATCGGGTATGTGACAACCCTGTTCCTGCTGGAGCCTAGGAGAACCAGACCAGCTTTCGGGTGGTAGAGGGCTTCCCAGAGAGTGAGTGATTCTAGCCTGTGGTAAAGGGGTCACCGAGAAGCCTTCCTGATTTGCCTCAGAGGAACCCACAGGTACTCAGCATCCTTAAGGGGATCTCCTAGGACACTCAGCACCAAGTGCCTCCATTTTAGACCTCGCAACCATTTCTTTTATTGAGACACGATTTCTAATCCTTACAAGAACTAGAAAGGCAGGGCTTATTATCCCTGTTTCACAGGTAAGGGAAATGAGGCTGAAGGTCAGTGAGCTGCCCAAGATATGCAGGGCTGGAAAATGGTCGAGCGATATGGTTCCAGTGCAGCCAGGCAGGACTCTGAGGCTCCAGGATGGACGCCTTGGTCCCACTCACCAATGTACCTGAAGCCTAAGCCCACAAATCCCCAGTCTCTTTGATGAACTCTCCCTTTGCTGCATGGGCTGCTCCAGGCCTTCCAGAGATACAGATGGAGTTGGAAGTTGGGGTGGGGAGGCTATATCCAGTTTATTAGTGAGAAACCAGTGGAGAAGGAAATCCAGTCACAAGCAGCCGGTTTGGGGTGGGGAGAGGGCTCTTTTCCTTCTTTTCATCCCCCAATAGTCCTCATATCTCACCCCTTCTTCCTGTCGCCCTCATGCTGTTTGCCTTGGGTGGTATTAAGGATGAGGGTGGTACAGGGGCAGTGTCCTGGAGAAACTGTAGGCACCATGAAGAAGGGGAGGGAGCCAATGAATCTAATCCAACCTGGCCACAGGTTTAATATGTCTAGTTGGTGGCAGGTGGCACACGTGGGTTGGGGTGGAGGCTGGGAAGGAATAGTCTGGGGTTATGGGTCATGACAGTTGGAGTGAGGAGGTTGGGGAGGAAGGGGAGAGAATGCATATGAGTTGTCAGATTCTGAGCCTCAGACCCATGGACAGTGGTGCATCCAAAGCTCAAGGGTGCGGCCTCTACCCAAGTCATTTCTACTGGGATGCAGACAGATGCCTGTGGCTGTGGCACCCAATCTGCATTTTTTTTTTTTACTTTTTTTGGGGAGGTGGTTGGGGATTTAACTTAGAGCCTTGCAAATCTGCATTCCTAATGAACCAAATGATTTGGGAGACTCTATACTTGCTCAGGGCTCAGTTCCCTTCTTGCCTTACCCACACCGCCCACTGTCTCAAGTTCTAAGCAGGTTGAATAAGGCAATGCCAGGAAAATGTTTGGCTTCCTGAGATGAACAAGGTTAGCTGTAATAGCCTCTATCTCCCAGACCTCAGTGTTAGACAAAAATAACCGGAGAAGCAAAGACAAGCTGTGCCTCTTTTGGAAAGGACTATGTTCGAGTCAAAGAGCACAGCTATCAGCATCAATCATCCTTTGTGATACCTTCACAATGTGTTTGAGGAGGGTCAAGGTTAGAAGGTTGGGGGTGGAGCAGCAAGGAGAAGCAAGGGGCCCATTTCATGTGTGCACACACGCACGCATGTGTGTGTGTGTGCGCACACGCGGTGGAGGGACCTTTTGAGAACCTTCACCCACATATATGTTCTAAGCACCTTGATCTGAAATTGAACATAACCTTGGTGAACAAAAGGAAGGCCTCAATTCCTGGGATCCCTGTCCTCAGTAAGTCACATTAGGGAAGTACTATTCCCATTGCAAAGAGCATCCCATTTACAAAAGGATTCGTGGCAGGATCCCTTTGTTCCACAACCACACACCTTGTTGGGCACCTTCCACATGCCAGGTGCTGCAGCAATCACTATGGCTGAGACCCAGCTTCTGCTCTCAAGGATCGAGCAATCTGGTAGGGAAGAGACAAATATACACTAAGCAGCATGTGTGGCGTGCATCAAGAGAGGCAAAACAAAGTGCCACGCGATATGTCACCATCCGTCAATGAGACAGGACCAGGGCAGGCTTCACGGAAGAGGCAGCAGGGTTGGTAGTGGATGGTATGCAGTCTGGGGAGACAAGGTCTGATGATAGGCTCCTCCAGGCCCCGTGATGATAGGGTCTAACTATTAGTTCCACAACACACACACACGCACAGTCTGCTCTCCAGTGAGACTGTGTGGTGGACCGGTTAGTAGGTCAACTCTGCAGCCAGAGTTCCCAGCTTGGCTCTGCCGTTTGCTGATGGTGTGACTTCAGGCAAATTCTACAACTTCTGTGTTTTCTGATCTGTAAAAGGACACTAAGACCAGGACCTACATCACAGGGCAGCTTTGAAGAATGAGATAGATGTAAATAAATATAAAGTGCTAAAAAGAAATTATATATATAGTGCTTGAAACATAGTAAGGACTCAACAAGTACTTTTTGCTTTTATAGCCACAAGGACAAATAACCTTCTTTTTCAAGTATCCTTCCATCCCACATACTCAGGGACAAGCCCAAGCTGCCTGATTCCCATGGAGCTTCCAGGAGAGAAGAGAAGGACCAGAGAATCTGCCAGGCCAGGATCCGAACCTGTAGAATCAACGGAACTGTCCATGCTGGCTATGATACAACCTGACCATCCACCAGTGGAAGGAGCAGGAAACTAGACAGTTTGAAAAACGTGCAGTGGCAAGAATCAAGGCTTTCAAGTCCGGACGATCTGGGTTCAAATCCTAGCTCCACTACTTCTCGCTCTGGGGCTTTAGACAAGTTGAGTTTACAGGGCCCAGAGTTCTCAGCTGCAATAACAAGTCATGGGATTTCATAGATTAAATGAGAATATAAAAATAAGGCACTCGGCACGGTGCCGGACACATCGTAGGTACTGAAGCACTGGCAGAAATAGGAGAACAGCTGGCCCTCTTTCCAGATGGGAAGGAGCCGGATTCAGATACCTTGCGTGGGACTGGTGGATGGTAGGTGAATCAAGAGGCTCGTGGCTTCCTGCGTGAGGTCGAGCAGTTCAGAACCTGGCACGGGTCACAGGTTCCACCTTGCATTTCCAATATGCACTTCCACCTTGTCCCACCCCTCCCCTTCCAGGCTCTACCCCAACCGTCTGCAGTTTCATCCGCACTGCGGTGCTTTATTTTTAAACTACATTCTTTTCAGTTGTATTTGCTGGCTGTGTGCCGGGCAGCATGCTAAGTGCCCCACCTGTATTCACTGGCAATTGTCCTGTGCGTTGGTGCTATTACTATTATCTCCACTTTTAGAGGTACCGACCCTGCAACACAGAGAGACTAAGGAACTTGCTCGGGATCGCACAGCTGGAAAAGGGCAGAGCCAAGGTCAGACCCAGACCATCCAGCTCCACGGAAGCACTTGTAACTACTCGGCTGTGGCTGTCGCCCTAAAGGCTGAAGCCTGGCCTCATCCGAGACTCCTTCCACCACCTATTTCCAGCCCCCAGTCTTCCTGGTCCCAGGACCCAGCAGGATAGAGCCTACTGCCTTAATGGTTTGCAAACCCCATAGCCAAGAAGTATTTGGGGCTTATAAATATTTTACTCTAGCTCAGAAGACGGTGAGAGCCTAAGTGCCTGCTTGCTCGGATCTGCGGGGCCAGGGGCGGGATGCGGGACAGTCCCTCCGGTTTCGAGGCCGCGCTGCTCCGTCTGGGCACCGCACCGCCCTTTCTGCCCTTGAGGCGCGCGCACGGCAGCTGCCGGGTGGGCGGGGCTCGCGGGGCGGTGGCCGTGGTGCTGATAGGACAGCGCCTCCTGCAGCGGCCGCGCTAGAAGGTGCAGCGCCTGCGCGCTGGGAAAGCAGTCAAGATGCCCCCTGGAAAGGGCAGAACGTTCTAACCACAGCGTTGAGAGGCTGGATATGTCCAACTAAAAGAAGAGGCGGGGCAGGGGAGAAAATAAAAAGGAGAAGAAAAATACTGGAATTCTTCATGGGAAAGTATCTCTGAACTCATCAAGCACAGAAGCACAGGCCCTAACGGATACAGAGTGGGGACTAAAAACAGAGGTCTGAGCCTGGCGTGGCGTTGTACACCTCTAATCCCGTTGCTCTGAGAGGCTGAGGCAGGAGGATCACAATTTTGAGACCAGCCCGAGCAATTTAGAGATTTAGCAAGACCCTGTCTCAAAATGAAATGTGCAGAAGTTCAGCGCAAAGGCTCTGAGTTGAATCCCCAGTGCCCACCCCCCTAAAAAAAACTCAGAGTTCTGGAGCCAGGACCACCCCTTACCTACCTGCTCCATCCTCACCTCCCCTCCCCATGCACCCCCAGAGAAAATCTGGACATTGCTGTTTCCTGCCTGCAGACTGAAGCAAGTTACTTGAACTCACTGGGTCTGTCTCCTCATCTGTAAAATGGGTATCACAACAAGACCTAACTTATTAGGGTTTTTTTTGTGTGTGTGTGTGCTGGGGATTGAACTCAGGGCCTTGAGCTTGCAAGGCAAGCACTCCAACCACTGAGCTAAATCTCCAGCCCCTCTTATTAGGGTTTTTACAAAGACCATGTGAGCTAGTAGAGGAAAATCACCTCAGGCTGAACTCACACTGGCTATTAAGTCATTTGGATGGTATTTATCTCCCTTCTCTGTTCTTTTTGGGAGGGTGCTGAGGATCGAACTCAGGGCCTTGCACTTGCTAGGCAAGCACTTTACCACTGAGCTAAATCCCCAACCCTTCCCTTCTCTCTGTTCTACTCCCAAACTTACCACTTCGTCAGGCAGTCCAATCAGAATAGCCTAAACATTGTCACCAGGGTGTTTCTTTAACCTAAAGTCCCATTTCCTTATTTGAATATGAATGGGTGACCGGTTTATTTGGGATCAGAGTGGGGCAGGGAAACAGCTGGACAGCAAGCTGAGTTTCTGGAACTAGGTACATTTCAAATGGGGCCTGGGTTAGTGAGAGACAGGGACAGTGTGATGAAATGGAGGCACTCTTGACAGAGGAAGATGGCTTACTTAGGTGCCACTTATAGACAGGACAGTGGATGAAATGACCCAAGGGGTCCAAATGTCACAGATGGAACTCCTGGACTACATGAACTTCCTCATAAGCTTTCTTGGTCCACCTGCCATGTACTCTCTCCTGCCCTTGAATCTTGATCGGCTCCTCCCACAACCAAACCTCAGCTCTGGCTTGGCTTCTGGTCCAGTCTGGTACCTCAGGCTGAACACTGTGGGGACAGAGAGCAGTGTCTTTCGGTGCCATAGCAAAGAGGTGGATTAAGCTGCTGCACCCATTGGACAAACACCCCATACAGACTGACATCCACTTGCACACACCCAAATGAGCACACACACACCCATAAGTGCACACTCACACACACAGCCACAGAGACACACTTCCCTGGTCTGAATGTCTGTGTCCTTCCCAAAGTCACACGTAGAAACCTAATCTCCAGTGCAATCGTACCAAGAGGTAGGGCCTTGGCAAGTGATTAGGTCACGAGGACTCTGCCCTCATGAATGGGATTAGCGGTCTTATAAAGAGGCTTAGGAGAGCCTGTTCAGCCCTTCCTCCTGCTATGTGAGGATGTACAGAAGGCACCAGCTGTGAGGAACAGGCTCTCACCGTACAACGCTGAGTATACTGGTCCCTCGATCTTGGGCTACTTAGCCTCCAGAATTATAAGTAGTTTATAAATCATCCTGTCTGCATGGACTAAGACGCACACTCTCACACACCCAAATACGTGCAGACACACAGAGATGTGTGTCTGACACAGATATACACATTCTCATAGTGACACACAAACTTGCACAACAGACACAGGTGTGTACACACATACACATTCTCTCACATATACACAGATATGTCATATTCTTGCTCATTCTGGCACACATCCTTTTTTTTTTTTTTTCTGGTGGTACTGGGGATTGAACCCAGAGGTTTACACTGAGTTACATCCCCAGCCTTTCTGCATTTTGAGACAGGGTCTTGTTAAGCCTTTAACTTGCCCAGACTGGGCTCAAACTTTCCATCCTCCTGCCTCAGCCTCCTAGAGTACTGGGATTACAAGTATAGGTCACCCTTCCTAGCTCACACAAACACACACACACACACCTTGAGCTCGAGTCTCTCCCTCCTCTCTGGTCCCCTTTGGGCCACTTCCTGTCCAGCCCAGAGGCAGGAAGGCCCCTGTGTCCTCCCATCCTCGTCTGTCTCCAGCAATGTGACCTCAGGCTTTCCCTGGAGAAACCCACTGTGGGCACACAGCTTCTATTCGGTGTCTGTGGGCTGTGGTCTGGGCATAGCTCTCACACGGTACCAGGGTGTAGTCACACTGCGGGGCAGCAGCAGAGCCTCAGTGACTCCCAGTCCCCACTCGTCCCCCACACCGCCTGGCTTCACTTCCCCAGAAGACCCCAGTGTTTCTCACACTGGTCATTGTGAGGAAGTCCTCTGGGCTGAGGACAGGACTGCAACGTCATTTACTCCATCCTTCTCCCTGTCCAGCTTCTGACCTCTGCCAGTGTCCCAGGAGAGCGATGAAGGAAGATCTGTGCGTGGTCAGGAGGCCACAGCATAAAGGCTTTGCGCCCACCCCCCACCCCCATCCCCATGTCATTCCAAGAGCCGTTCAGCTGCCTGGTCCTTAGCAGAGAAGGGAGTCACCCCTGGCTGCATCAAGGGGGTGCCCAGGGATCGTCACTCCAGAGTATGCAGAGCATTGGCAGAAGCAGAGGAAGCTGGGGTCAGCTGGCTAGGACTTGGCAAGGGAACAGGAGGGGACTCAGTACCCACAGCGCCCGCCTGGCTGGCTCCTGGCTCAGAATGGGGATTAGAATTATTCACAGCAGTAGGACTCATCGCTCCCCTCCCCATCCCCACCTCGGAGCCCAGAGCTCTGCCAACACCCTCAGGAATTCCCTTATCCTTAAGACTGTGCCATGGTTTCCTTTCTGGCCAGATGGCAATGTGTTCTTACAGAGGAAAGATGGGGCCAGCTTCCTGGGAATTAGAGTTAAGTGATCCAACAGGAGACCAGAGCTTGCCTTCCATGCCCAGCCCAGCCCAGCCCTTTAACAGGACAGGTATCTGCACACTAATACTCAGACTTGGCCTTCCCAGAGCAGCTCCACCACCTGCATCCCAAAGAGGTTCCCTGGCCCTGCGAGGTCCTGCCTCCCCCCCAGGCAGGACATATGGGGATCTCATACTCCACAGGAGAGATGGTCATCACATCCTTCCAACATCTCTCAGAATCTTTTATTTCATCTCTTAGACTGGAAGTTCTGTCAAGCGTCTAACCTCCATTCCTCCTTTAAGAAGCCAAGTTCACTTCCTGGTTCTTCATTCTGAGGCCTCTGGCCTCAGAAAGAAAGGTGGATTTTGAATTTCAGGGAAGGGCCCCAGAACTTCCCAGCTGAAGACTTGTGCTGTGTCAGCATATTGGCATTTTTTTGCTGATTTGATCCATTCAAATGGCTTCACTCTCAGTATCCTTAGTCTTTTCAATTAGCCAAGAGAAATGATTTAGTGCTAATGAAAATCAATGGTTTAAAACTGTCCCACAAATCACAGGGGGGCTGGAGGCCTGGGTTATAAATACCTCCCGGGAAGTTGAGCTGGCAAGGGACGTGTGAGCAGCCCGCACACAGTTTCCTTCATCCCTCCCTTCTCTTTGCTCCTGTGTTCCAGAACGAACCTTCTCCAAGCCCCGGTTAGGCTGCGCTCCTGTGATGCAGGCTGGAGTTCTGAGTCACAGAGGCGCAAAGGCCTCGGCTCCTGGCAAGGTGGCCCAGAGACAAGCCGTGCAGTCCACGTCTCCCTCTCTCACTCCCTACCCGCAAAGTTACCAGAGGTCTGGCTTCCCAAGCAGCAGCGTAGAGCCCAGACAGACCAGGCAGCTGAGGACTGGGGGGAGGAGCAGAGGTGGGCGGAGCTTTTTTGGTGGGTGGGTTTGTGAAATAGCCTCTGAAAACCCCCAGGCAGCCAGCCAGCCGGATGACTGTGTCTCCCACGGGACCTGTCAGCTCCATCTTCCTCACACTTTCTTCTTCTTCTTTTCTCCCAGTTTAAAGCTTCCAGCGTTTCTCCACGAATGGCTTTTCCAGCCAGACAGATGGAGACGGATCACTCAAATCCCACATCCACCAATGGACTGGGGCAG
Source organism: Hystrix cristata (assembly GCA_004026905.1). Taxonomy (NCBI): domain Eukaryota; kingdom Metazoa; phylum Chordata; class Mammalia; order Rodentia; family Hystricidae; genus Hystrix; species Hystrix cristata. The sequence continues at coordinate 75,845 of PVJO010001890.1, forward strand.
GAGAGCTTGGGGGGGTTCTAGACTCTTCTTGAAGGCCTCTGGCGTGTTTGGGCTGGTCCTCTGCTTGGGAGGCCGCATCCTGGCACTCGCAGAGGGCTGGGCCTGCAGTGTGAGTTCAAACCTGTCAGTGGGATTGGGCTGCAAGGTTCAGACCAGGTTGCCTGCCAGGTTAAGTCAGCACCAGGCCTGCTGCACTAGCAACAAGCTCTCCCTGCCCTGGGTGGCTCCAGAGGTGAGCAGCGGGCTGGCTAAGAGGTGGGAGCTGGGAGTTGGTGGTTGGCCCAGCAGTCAGGGCACTGGAATATGTGTAACCACATTTCTAGTGTGTGTGTATATATAGTAAAAAGCCTAGAAGAAATCAAAACACTTTAGAAATGTTAATAATCATCTTACTAGTGTGATAGCTTCTTAGGTACTAGACATTTTCTTTAGATTTTTCAGGATTTTCTGTTTTTTCTAATGTGCGTGTTATTGTTTACATAAGTAATAAGAGTTACCTTTTTTTTTTTTTTAATAGTACTGGGGATTGAACCCAGGGCCTTTGCACTTAGCTACATCCCCAGCCTTTTAAAAAAGCTTTTATTTTGAGACAGAGTCTCACTGAGTTGCCAGGCTGGGCTCAAACTTGTGATCCTCCTGCCTCAGCTTCCCAGACTGCAGGGATTACAGGTGTGTGTTGCCACACTCAGCTCAGAACAAGCCCCTTTAAGTACTTCCTATGTCTTCCTGATAAACATTTTCCATACATGCTCTTATTTCATCTTCATGTCTACTCAGTCATGTCAGTACCCTCGTTTGTCAGAGGAGGCAACCAAAGTTTAGCAAAGTTAAGTGACTCTCTCAAAGCTGCACAGTTTACAGATAAATAGCTAACGATACCCCCAAAGTTGTGAAAAGCTGATACTGACACTTGGCCTGGCAGTGCAGGTGGGTGGGGGGTGCTGATTCACATGGCCTGTGTGTTTCTAGGCTAAGTGTGCAGCCGCTCATGTATCTCGGTGTGGCTGGCCCTCTTCCCTTGAATGGCCCTGCTCAAACCTGCTGATCAGCCGTCCCAGACGGAGGGACTCTGCTCAGAGACCGGTGCTTGCACTGGGGTGGGGTGGTTGCGTCTGGGGTGTGGCTGGCAGGATGGGAAAGGAGAGGGGCTGCCTTGCCAGCCTCGGCTCGTGCCAGGCATTGCATACACCCACCTGTCGGCCTGACTCTGGGCCTCAGGAGCTACGCTAAGGAGGCCTCGTCGGTCATGGGGCTTTTCCCTGGGGAATTAGGGCCAGTAGGGGAAAGAGAAGCCTTCTCCTGCAGCCCAGGCATCAGCCAGGCTGGGCGCCTCCTCCACACCTGACCACCACAAGGATGCCTGCTGCTGAAAGTGGGCATCAAGCTGAACTGGCAGCCTCCCACCCCAGCATGGTTTTAGCTTGGCTTGGGGGGTGGCTGGAGGAGCTAGTGGGACAAGGAACTCCAGTGCACACAGAGACAAAGACACACAGGCAACCAGTGGTTTCTTTGCTGCTCTGGAGCAAGAGGCAACAGGACTGGAATTCTCTTTCATGCTAAAACTGCTAGTCTTGCTCTTCCAATGGGAAAGCAAAGGTTTAGAGCCTGAATAATGCAAGGAGACATTGGCACTGGATCCTCCTGCCTCGGCCTCTTGAATAACTGGGACTACAGGTGTGTGACACTGTGCCAGGGTAAACACTTCTACTTTTTAAGTCTTTCAAGCTTATTCAAAAGCATACTTACTAGATAATAAACTATTATGTGACTATATTATATAAAAGTAATCCCGCCATCACTAGCCATTTTGATTGTTTCCAGTTTCCACTACGATGTACAGCTGGGTGATAAACATGCAAACAATCTGGGGCTTTTCTTGAGGCCCAGATTATTTCCTCAGGCTCAATTCTTAGAAGAAGAGTCACTATGTCCAAGGGGAGAGTCTCAGAGAGCCTCCTGGTTACAAATTGCAGACTGCTGTTCAGCAAGATGAGCCGGCTCCTCCTCCCTGCAGTGCAGTCTGCAGCGTGTGACTCACGGCACCCTTCTGAGCAGTAAGCGTCTTGCATCTAAACTGCTGTGCTCAGCAATGGGCTGAGCCTGCGGGGGACCTGGACCTCCCTTGGGCCACACATACCAAGGGCGTGAGCAATGTTCACGAGCCCTTGGCCAAGCAGGGAGCACAGCTGGAGGAGCAGACACGACACATGGGGAGGCAGATCCTGCAGCCAGCAGATCCTGTCCTGTTCTCCTCCCCACCGAGTGCAGATAAGAACATGAACTGCTGTACTTTGGAGATCTAAGCGGAAGGTTAGGAAGAACTTTCTGTCCAAAGAGCACTAAATACTAGGACTGGGTCTCCTTGTCCTTCTGCTTGGTGTTTGGAAGGGCAGAGCTGCTCCTCTGCCTGGAGTGCTCAGGGTCAGGTACAGGGACAGGATGATAAGATGGGGCCCTTAGTCCTCGCAGAACCTCGAACTGTGCGTGGAGCACCACTGAGGAATGTGCCAGAAAATGGGGTTGTTGGTGGAGTCCAGAGTCCCTGTGAGTGCCAGGTACTGATGGGGGCTGGGGGCGGGGTAGGAGTGTGTTCCATGCTTGATTGACCCTGAACAACGGAGACAGCGCAACCCCTACTTCGCTCTAGCAGAGGAAATTTACAGTATAAAGGTCCTTGCCCATCTGAGCATCCTGGCCACACATCCAGGTACATAGTGCCTAGGTGCCCTGACCAACACAAGCCTTCCTCAACTCCCTTCTCAGTTCTTCCCTTTCCTTCCTCCTTCTCTTGCTTTCTCCCCCTTTTCTTTTTTCTCCCCTCCTTCTTTTCCTTCCTTCCTTCTTTCCTTTCCTTCCTTCCTTCCTCCCTTCCTTCTTTCCTTCCTAAACTATCTACCTTCCTTTTTAAAATTGTTTTTCAGTATTTGGGATCAAATCCAGAGGACCACTGAACTACATCCCCAACCCTTTATAATTTTTGAGACAGGGTCTCACTAAGTTGCCCAGGCTGCCTTCAAAATTGTGACCCTCCTGCCTCAACCTCCTAAGTAGCTGGGATTACAAATAAACATCTCTAAGACATCACCTAACTTCCCCATCCTAGCTGGGTCCCATAGGTCCCCCACGAATATCTGTCAGGCCTGCAGAGACTGTGGCTGGACTAGCCAGGGTCTCCTCTGTGAACTCCAGCCCAGGCTCTTGGAAATCCGGTGTTGTTCTCACTTCCCTTCCCACCGCCCCTTTCCCTGCAGACTTCCTCCAGGGCCCTGGAGCAGGAAGGCAAAGTGGAGGAGAAGCAGAGGCTCCTGACCACATGGAGCAGGACAGACCAGGAACTGCACAGGGCTTACATGCACCCTAAAGTCTTTGTGCAGGAGCATGTGTGGCCAAGAATCTTGTTTCTGACATGCCTCACTCTCTATCTCTTACCCTTCCCTAAGTGCTGCTGGCAGGGCATGGCCTTATTCTGATACGCCCTTCTCTGTGCCTTACTGAAGTGTCCTCTCCATTACCTTCCACGCGTCCCCCGGCGGGCTGCCTTCCTGAACTGACTTACAGAAGAGTGGTCACACAGCCCAGCTCATCTGCCTAAACAGGAAGTGCCCAAAGCTCTCATCCTTGCCTCTCACATGAGTGTCCTTAAGCTAAACACTGTATCCCTCCACGAAGACTTTGTCTCACGGGTTGCTGTCTCAGGGCGTTTGGGTTTAGACAATTTGTGACACCCTCTGGGGACCCCGAGAGTGAGCAAGTTATTGTTGGCAAAACTGTATTAATGTCCTGAAATACAGGGTCTCATCACCTCTTGCCATGACCTAACTTTCTCTCTCTCTCTCTCTCTCTCTCTGTCTCTCTCTTTCTCTTTCTCTCTCTCTTTTGGCAACACTTGTTGTCATGGAGATCCTAACACAATGGTGCAGGTAGGAAGCCTGTTGCCTAGCAACGGGATGCTAGAGTTACAGGATTGGCTGCCAAGGTCTAAAGGAGCAGAAAAGATGGTAAAGGAAGGTGGGAAAGTAGAGAAACACCCCGGGGGAAAACAAAGGCATAGGAGAGAAGCAGAAGACAGGATCAGAATGAAGAGAGGGAGAGGAAAAAAAAAAAAAAAAAACAGGAGCAAGAAGAGAGAACATGTAACCTCCCTGGGGCTGGGTCGCCATTTGTATATTTGCTAAGATGCCCTCAGTAAAAACAACAAAGCAAAACAAAACAAACATACATTAATGTATTTTCATAGCTGTGTTTATATGGTAGCAGGATGAATGGAGACAAAAAAAGAAGCTCCTAAATATCAGAGCAGGAAAGTTCTACAAGACACCACGATACTGTGGAAACAGCAGAGGCCTTAGGGTCAAAAACCTGAGTTTGGATCTCTACCCCTTCCTTGGTGTCTGACCCAATCAAGTAGCCTGACTTCTTTGAGCTTCAGTTTTCTCATCTGTTCAATGGGAATAGCACCATGTATCACATAGGTTGTTGCAGGAATAAATGAGAGGAAGTGAGAAGCGCTGGCACATACTGAGTGCTCAGGAAGTAGTCAGTTGCATGGTTATTGTTTTTGGCCTTTTACTACCAACCATGTGTTATTATCTCAATCACCACAGTATGGTAGAGTGGGAAGAGTCCTCTCCCTGATGCTGAAACACCTGGCTTCCGTCCAGACTGATGCGAGCTATTAACCTGAGTCTCAGTAATGTATCTGTAAAGTGGGTATAATAATCTTTCCCTCACAGTGACTAGGAAAGGTTGATAAAGAATGATAAAGAACCTATTCCAATGCAGAGCACCTAAATTCAGACTCCCTGCCTGCCTAGACTTTGAAATGGAGTCCTATAATTCTGGGCTGGGGCTGGTTTCAGCCTTCCTTCAAGAAAGGGAAGGGGCTCAGTGATGCTTGGGCACCCTGCCAAGCACACAAATTTTGGGTGACTATGGAGAAGATAGCGAACAGGCACATGAACAATAAAGCAAAAGCAGATCCTCTGCACTGGTTTACAAGCAAATTAGCCTTGTCAGAGCAATGGCTTCTGTCACGAGCAGGGGCAGCAGGGGTGACTGGAGAGGAGACAAGGGAAGGCACGCAGCAACCGTTTCTGTATATTTCCCAACAAGGTGGCGATGCCATGTTGGAACTACGCGATGTCTGTTCTCAACAGGGAGGCACCAAGTCACAGGAGAAGAGACAGTCAAGGCAGGTGGGGCTGACCCGTTACCCTGGGCAGGTGGAATTGGGCAAACTCCTGGATGCCTCCCAGGAGACACAACATTTTGTGGGCCCCATAAAGTTCAGAGAATGATTTTTGACATCTAGCCTAGACCCTTCCTGCTGCAATTCTCCTCTCAGGCCTTCTGCTTCTGCCTCAGAGAGCAAATTAATTGGCTGAGGAGGTAACTGTCTCACCAGCTTCGAGGTTCATGCCAGGACTGGGGCGGCAGGCAGGAGAGCAGTGAGTCACAAAGACACTGTTTAACTCAGCTGTCTCACTGTCTACACTGCTTCCCCAGCTCTCGCCCCCAATACTCTAAACCCCTCTGTGGTTCCAGAGCCGACTTTTCCAATAATGCCAACAGGCATCAGAGAGATGCTGTCACCATGTCTGCTAAGTCTGAACCCAGCGTGCCAGGATGGAGGAGGGTGAGAGCAAGGACTGGTGGGACTGGGGCAGACAGGAGGAATGTGAGCCTGAGTGGGGCAGCTGGTTTCCAGCAACCCCAGCTCTCTGCAGGCTCAGAGGGCTGGGCCCTGTGGCCAAGGCTGAAAGACTTGGTAAAAAAGAAAGAAAGAAAAGAAGGTAACGTGGAGAAGGACGTGACTGCAGCTTGATTGCAGCTTTAAGAACACAGTGTTACGGGCTAGGGATGTAGCTCAGTGATTAGAGTGCTTGCCTTGTAAGCACAAGGGCCTGAGTTCGATCCCCGGCACCACCAAAAAAAAAAAAAAAAAAAAAAAAAAAAAAAAAACATTTGGGGCTGGGGATTTAGCTCAGTGATTAGAGTGCTTGCCTTGCAAGCACAAGGCCCTGAGTTCGATCCCTGGCACCACAAAAAAAAAAAAAAAGCTGCTGCACAGCAAAGGAAACAACGAACAGAGTGAAGAGAGAACTTACAGAATGAGAAAAATATTTTCCCAGCCATTCCTCAGACAGAGAACTACAGTCTAGAATATATAAAGAACTTAAAAAAATTAGACTCCTCAAAATAAAAGACCCAATCAGAAAATGAGCAACTGAAATTAATAGACACTTCCTTGAAGAAGAAATATAAATAGCCAGTAAGTACCTGAAAAAATGTTCAACATCTTTGGCCATCAGAGAAACACAAATTAAAACAACACTGAAAGTCCATCTTACTCCAGAAAGAATAGCTGCTGTCAAGAACTCAAAAAAGGAATCCTTCTACAGTGTCAGTGGGAGTGTAAACTAATACCATCACTATGGAAATCACCATGAAGATTCCTCAAAAAACTAAAATTAGAAATTCCTAATGAACCAGCTATTCTTACTCAAGGTATCTTGTTGAAAGACTTAAAGACATCATATTTCAGTGATCCATGCACACCCATGTTTATACTAGCACAAATCATAATAGCTAAATATTGGAAGAAGCTTATATGTCCATCGACAGATAAATAAATATTGGAAATGTGGTAAACATACACAATGGAGTACCACTCTACCATAAAGAAGAATAAATTTAAGTCATTTGTAGGAAAATTGATCCATAATGTGTAGTGAAATAAATCAGACATAGAAGCTTAACTATCACATGGTTTCTTTTATATGAGAAACCTAAAGTATAAATAAAGAGCAAAATAAAAGATACACAAGAGGAAACAGGGAGATAGACCTTTTGCAAATGGGAAAGGGATCTAGAGATGGAGGGAGGGGGCAAGGGGAAATAAAGAGGGTTAAGATGTGATATGTGTGTGTAACAACTCCTTGAGATGAATATATTTCTTAGGTATCACAAACACGTATTAATAAAAATGAGGGGCTCGGGACATAGCCCTGGCTTTGATCCTTAGTACCGAAAAAGAAACAAAACAAAAGAAAAATAAATGAACATTGGTGTATTACTGTTAACTAAATGTCAGATTTTCTTTGGAGCTCAGTTCTTCCTCTAACATCCTTTTTGGGTTCTGGGATCCAGTCCTAGGGAAAGGGTCTGAAGTAGGGCAGTTTGCTCTGACTGTGGCCAGCCCATCCTTACAGTCGTGGAGACAAAGACCACATGGGCATCTCTGGAAGCCTTTGTACTGTGAAATGAGCTCTCTATGGGCGGACTCCCCAAGGTGGGGGCAGAGAAAGCTCCCCATGAAGGCCAGTTTCCATGTGGAGGGTGGCACAGAGCGAGCCCTACTTCGGCTCGCCTTCTCTATGACTTTCTCTTCCTCTTATTCCTGTCCCTCTGGCCGAGGGGTTTCCTTCTACAGCATTTAGCTTCCTTCTACCTTTTGACATTTAAATCTCCTTTTGAAAACTCCAGCCTGTCTCCACCGTGCTTCAGAGGAGAAAGAAAAGGCATTTGGGTTATCCTCTGCCCTTGGTTTGGAACAGGAAACCCCTGGAAGGCTGGGCTGGCCACAGCCAGAGAGGAACTGCCCTACTTCAGACCCTTTCCCTAGGGCAGATGGCCGGCCCGAGCTGCCCCTTTGTTTCAGAGCCCAGAATTTGGCCTGTGACTTTAAAATTCAGTCCCTATTTTTGAGCACATAGCACTTCACAATAAACAACAGGGAAAGGGATGCTGAGACTGTATCTCAGCAGAATTGTTTCCAAATAAAGTGTCTCTCCCCACCCTGCCCCGGGCCCCAAGCTCCCTGGAGATGCCTACCATGTTAAAAAAAAACCACTAAATATCTTTCCTTGTTTATGACATAGACACCCGTTCCCCGCCCCGCTCTCTTAGCCTGGCATCTTTTATAGTGATGAGTGAGTGGCACTGAACAAGACTGCCTGATGGCTCCCCTCCTAGTAAGAGAGGTGCCCAGCAATGAATTTCATTTCCTGTAGACACAGCATGTATGAAGAAAAGCCCTGAGACTTGAGAGTCACAGTGGACATGGGGTCCCGGATTTGGCTGGCTGGTCACCATGGACACAAGAGCAGCCAGAGAATCCATCCTCCTGTACCAAGCCTGGGTCAGGACCCTGTGAAACGCTCAACAGATTTATTTTGTGCTTGGTAATTTACGAGGGGCGCAGGGAACTGGAATCATATCCGGAGCAGGGGATGGAAGGAGGGGCGGGTGGCCAGGGAAAGGTTAATGGATGAGGGTGGCGTGTCCCAGTGTGGAGGTCAAAGGGAGTCTGGCTAATGGGCTCTGTGGATATAAAACCTTCGGTCTCCATTCCCACTAAAAACAAGATCTTGGAAAGAGAAGGCCCCTTCCAATCATAAAGACTGGAGTTGGACACAAGAAAAGGACAAGGGGAGGAGTTGGGAGGCCCTGAATCATGTGATTGAGGAGGGTGTGACCTCATCTTCCCAGTGGGCCTCCTCTGTGGGATTCTGCATCCTGGGGCTCCCACCTGGCCAGCTAAGCCATGTGGGGAGGCCAGCGGGGCCGGTGACTATCAACAGACAGGGATGTGGCCTCCCTCCTCTCATATTAACAGGGCCAACAGAAGCCCTGGCCACATAAAAATCTCCAGAAATGGTTTCTGAATGAAGGGCAGATCCTCCCAATTCTACCACCTCCCCAGTGATGGCCCTCTGTCCAAGGCGAGGGAAGGGACACGATGACCTCTGAAGGGCTCAGCCAGCTCCTGGATCAGCCAGAAAGGATGGTCTTTCCTCTCACCTCCCTTGTCCCCGAATGGAAGGATCTGATTCCTGGTGGCTGGAATTCTACCAGGCTGCAGTTGTACAGCCTTTACCAGCACAATACGGCATCCTAAAGTCTGCCCTCACTCACTGCATCTACTTCTGGGATGTCAACTCCTTCCAAAAGGTGGGGGAAGTGTTTGACAGATGATGAACCTGAGGGCCAGGCAGACTGAGAGTCCAAGGTCACAGAGCTGCCCAGAACCTTTGCTTTCTGGTCTCACTGGCCTAACTCAGGCCCTTCTAATTTCTCACCAGGATCTTGCTCTCCCACCCCACACTGGCCAGTCCACTTGCTCCATTCCTGCCCTGAGGCTGGAAGGGCCTGGTCAAATGTGGTTCTGTCTATGACCCTCTCATGGAATAAATCAGTTTCCTCAGGGGCCTACAAGACCCTCTGCCAGTTGACTCCCCTGTGTCCTGGCCTCCTCTCCCAGGGAACCTGATGTCATACTTGATCTTCAACTTTTACTGAACAGACTGTCACTTGCCCACATCCTTAGAGGGTTCAGGCCTGTCTTGAGGTAGTTTTTATTCACTCTTCAGGTTCTTCTACGACACTGACCTTTCCAGGAAGGCCTTCCTGACCTTTCAGGAGGAGCACAGTGCTGATGTGTTCCCACAGCACCAACTCCTCACCCATGAATCATCCTGGGATGCTCTCCAAAGCTGTCTTCCTCAAGGACACTTAGCTTTGGACACCTGGCACCTGGTACTGTGCCTGGCACAGAGTAGACAGTCAATACATGTTGGAGGCACAAGACGAATTCTCAACACCTCGGTGCTTGCAACTGCACATACCTCCTCTCCCTCTTGCAAGACAGGTGGGGACAACTTCCCCTCACTTTGCTCTCTGGAGGCCGCAGAATGGAGTTGGGTAGGAGCCGGCACAGATCAAAGGGAAGGAGCTGGCCTTAGCTCATTTCACTGAACCAGGATGCCATGAGCCCAGGAGGAGGACGTCAGGCAGGCCGGGTAAGGAAACTGACCAGGAAATCTCTCCTGCTAAACAGGAAGTAGGGTGGAGCGCAGGAACAGAGCTTCCTGAGGAGTGGGAGGGAGGAAATCTAGCCCCACGTGCTGAATGTGCTGCCAGGTCACCCCAGCTTGGACCTCAGCCCAGCTGGGCAGGGCTCTGCAGCCTGCAGGAAAGTGTCAGGCATCAACAGAGGGCCCCAGGGGCATGTTAGGAGGTTATGTGATAGTCTGTGGTTTGCACCATTAGCCCTGGTCAGGAAGCCCCAACTCAGAACAGCACAGAGCCCCAGAAAGACAGCTGATCTTCCTTTCCAGTGGGAGGGAAAGAGTGAGTAGATAGATACTTGTCAAGGGGGGCATGTGTAGATCCCAAGAAATGCGGGGTCCTTTGAGAGGGTAGAGGCTGGCCAGCCAGATGGGGCTGCAGAAAACCCAGGATACTCCCTCATTCTTCACGGATTCCCTTCCTGGTCCTTAGCATCTTGTCAAAAGGTCACTTCCTCAGTGACCATTTCCCTAAGCCTTTAGACTAGATCAGTATTCCCACCGTGTTCCCTTTCTAAATAAAGCCCTCCTACTCGCTCCTTATCTTCCCACTGGCTGGACACTGTACTGGAGCAGAGACTGTACTTTGTTCACCATTGTATCTCCCATGGTCCTGTATACCCGGTTGATATTCAAGAAACGTGGTTGAGGGGTTGGGGATTTAGCTCAGTGGTTAGAGTGCTTGCCTAGCAAGCACAAGGCCCCGAGTTTGATCCCCAGCACCACAAAAAAAAAAAAAAAAGAAAAAGAAACATGGTTGAGTAGGTGATGACACGAAGTAACTTGACAATGACAAGGAGGAGAATCTCACAAGGAGGAGTTCAATCTGGGCCAAGAATAGGCTTGAAGAATACCAGGGTCTGCTCTTGGATGATCCATTAAAAAAAAGAAAAACTGAGGAATTCTTTGAAAATCTAACCCATGAGCTGCCTCAGTTTCTTCCACATGAGCCCAGCCAAGTATTAGGACTGGCTTGATCATGCCATATCTTCCGTGTTGAAAGTCCCGGGCTAATTTGAGCATTGGGGAGCAGTTACCCCAAAGGAGGAAAGACAGTCTCTGTCATCAGGAAGCTCTTGGGCTGAAGGAAGATACATGAAGGTGCTCGTGGCAGTTTCCCAGCCCGATGGGAGGAATGGGGCCTGCAAGGGGACATTCTGCTCAAGAGAGATGAAATAGCCAGCACTAACATTTCAGGGACACTCGCTGTGTGCCTGGCATCGTTCCAGCATCTCACAGGTACTAGCTCATTCCACTTTCATAAAACCCCGTGAGGTAAGTAATGTTGTTGTTCTTGTTTTATAGGTGGGAACACTGAGGCAGAGTGAAGCTAAGGCACTCGCCTTAATCACACTACTAAGAAGCAGGGTGACTAATACTAAAGGCCAGGCTGCTGGCCACGGAACCACTGATCCTAACAGCAGTGCATGTACAGCACGGCACGTAACTGGCAAGGAGACAGTTACCCAGGGGGCTTAACTGCAGGGAGTTCATCAGTGTCCGAGAGAGAGAAAGTGCCTGGCACAGCAAGGACATGGCTTGGGGCAGGAGCGAGGACATTCTGGCTGCAGGAGACCTACAAGCAACGACCAAGGCGGCACAGGGCTGCTGCTTTCCACTTAGCCAAAAAGCACAGGAATGGGAATTCTTCCTCTTTGCCTTGGCTGGAAGACAGTGGCCATGTTGGAGGGCCAGCCTTTAACCTGAATCAAGCTCCCTCACTGTAATAGTGTGAGCAGATGCTCCAGGCTGTCCCTTCCCAGTCTCCAACCTGTTCCTGGCTTGATCAAAACCCTGGAAGGGTCTGGAGAGGAGAGACCTGCTGAGTGGAGGTGACCTTTTAGCACTTGAGAGAGGGAGGGGGTTTCAAGGAAGTACCTGAAGAAAGGGGGCGGTTGAGTCAGAGAATAGGGAGAGAGTGTGGTAAGATCTCTGAGCATCGCAGCTATTGAGAAAAGTTCAGCTGAATGGAAGGGATTCACTGTTTGGAAAGAGAGGCAAAGCAGGGTTTGAGTCTAAGCACGAGCCAGGGCAAGGTGCCTTGTGTGATTCGATACATCCCTATGCCTAGCACAGCAGGATGGCCCACAGAAGGTCCCGACAAAACTGAGCTCAAATGAGCATGCTTTGCAGCAGAGGAAGACACACAGCTGGGCCTGGGACTGCTTGAGTTATCAGACCTGGGGACCAGGGAACTCCCTAATGGGGGACTGGCAATTTGGGGGTGTACTCAGACATATCAGTCCTCAGACTGCTGGGCCCCGTGGTCCTCGTTGGTGGATTCAATGAGCTGTTCAGTGGTTGTCCATGAAGCTAGCACCAGGGCCACGAGGAGTCCTCAGTGTCACTCTATATCCCCTGGGCCTCCTGCAGGCCAGGTCCCCGCTGCTTCAGCAGGTTCCATGCTGGACAGCTCCCAGGCTGCCAGTTCCAGCGGGGAGGCCCACACTGCCTTCTCTTCCAGCTGGGTTAGCTGAAGAAAGTGCCAGCTCCCCTCCTTACTACCCCCTCTCACCTCTCTTTACTCACTCCCCATGTGTCAGAGGGAGAAGCTGCCTCTGATTCTTGCTTGTCTCCTGGCCTGCCTTTCCTCTTCTCCTTCATTTTAGAGGAACCTGGCAGGGCCAGGCCTCAGCCCTGTTGTACAGGCTCCACTGTGGACTCTGCTAACAGTCTGGATACTCTGGTTCTGCCTCTGGTTGCCAGCCCTGGGGACCTCAAAATTAGTCTCAACATCAACCTTTCTATAAACTGGCTCCTGCTGCGCTCTTCTTGTAGCCTCCTGCAAGTCTTCTTGTAGACTCCATGTAGCTCAGGGCTTTCCAGGAGCTTTTTATTACAGCAGCCATCTCCTCCCCTCTCTTTGTCCTGGGTCATCCTGAAAGGCCCAACCCTGTCTTGACCAGGACGCCTTGAAGTGAGCAGGGGAGATGAAAATGAATGCTTGCTTGCATGATGCATGCCTCTAGGATGGGGCTAAGAACTTCCTGCAACCAGAATGGCCTTTGGAGCCACAGATGGGGCTGGGAAGCTTAACTCTGCCCCACCCCCACCCCAGGTAGCCTCCTGGGCTCTCAGCTGTTGGCAGATGCCATTCTCAGGAAGGCTCAGTGCACTAGGCCTCTTCCCACCTGCACAGATGAAGGTCCCACTGCCCCGACCCCCAGGGCCTGAAGCCAGAGTCTTAACACTGCTCCTAATTCATCACCATTCTGCTGTGCTTCCTATGGCCCTAAGCCCATCCACCCTCCTAGCACTGCAGCTGGAGCAGAGGGAGGAAGGACAGTGCAAGAATACGGAAGTGGCTTGGAGCTGGGAGGGAGGCTGCACTGGAGACATTGGGGAGCCCCAGTCTGCTGGAAGCTCAGAGTTAGACACATGCCAAACTGCCTCCCTCCCATGGTATCAGTAGAGATACTGGGAAAGAAACATGCAAATGACCCCAAATATGGTGCAGAGCCATGAGACAGAAGCTCAGAACTGCTGAGAAAAGGAGGAATCAATAGAGACTGTAGCCAAAAGGGAAAGGCCACTGACATTTGGATAAACTCTGGGTTCTGGATTTGGTTCCTCAATCCTCTGACTCATCTGTGTCTAGCCACTGCCCCAGGGCCTGACTAATTGGCGGAAAGTTAAATAGGGCCAAAGAAAAGAGGGACAGATATTACAGAGCCCCAGGTTCCCAGGGCTTGGAGGGAGAGCAGCTGTCTCAATTTATGGGTCCATATTAGTCTCCCCCAGGGGAGAGAAAGTTATCTCTGGCCCAGAGTAGACTGAGGCCTGAAGACTGAAGTGGTAGCCCCCACTACTGACAGGTTTGTGGGGCTGATGGATGAACAGGGACAGCAGCTGGAGTTAGGCTGGGGCCTGGGAAAGGATCTGTCACTTAAGACCCCATAAAGCCAGAGACAAGCAGCTGTGACTAAGTACCCCTTTTCCCATTCTGACTTGCTGACTGCAGTCCCTACTCTACCCCAGATATAAACATCCCACCTTCCAGACAGGCAACACTGCTCAGGGGCTGGGGCCATTTAAAGCTGGGCTTGGGAATGTCTTTGATGATGGAGGTCCTGACAGGCCTACAAAAGTCCACAGAGGGCCCTAGTAATCAAGAAGAGCGAGTGAGATGTGACTGGAGGGGACACAGCCATTAATGGAGGAACGCACATCCAGGAGAGAGAGGAGAGGAAGAACCTTGACTGGCTCCCGGTGGGACAGGTAGAGTCTGAGCTGGGGGAAGCAGGAAGAAGGGAGTCAGGGCCCAGAAGGAGATGTCGCACCCAGGGTGGAGCCCGGACTGAGCTGTGGGCCTCCTACCAGAGAGCCTGCTTGGCAGGCTGCAGAGCTGCAGAGATTTGCATACATCTGCATACATTTGCAGATGCTTATTTTCTGTCCCAGTGCCAACCAAGCGCCCCACTCCCTCTCTATGCCAGGCCCACTCAGAGCTTGCAGCTGGGCAGGACCAATACCCACTGGAAGCACCCAGGCCCACTGACTGCATCTGAGCCCTGGCAGGCCTGGTGTGGTGAGTGTGTGCGAACAGTCCTTCCTCTCCTCTGGACAGGGCCCCCCAGCGCCCAGCTCCTTGTCCTTCTCGGACCCACGCATGGGTGCAGGAGAAGGGTAACAACTACTGTGGCAGGCTCCTCTGCCCGCCTCCCCCAGACAACTCCACTGCGCATTCAGAGTGAGGAGGAAATGAGAGTGTGAGGCACGAGAGTGAAGCCTTGGAGGTCTCGGAATCCAGCACCCTCATCCTACAGGAGAAGAAAAGACAGAGTTGGACTGTTCATTCATTCATGTAATTAGTCTGTAAGTCCAACTTGGTGACGGCGTCATTCCAAGGCCAGAAATCCAGCAGGGAAGAAAAGAGCCTCCCAACTGCATTCTCATAGACTGACTGCAGTTAGTAGTGAGAGAGGCAATTAGTGCTAAGGACACAGTAAAATAAGGCCAGGAGAGGGGGTGGCAGGTGGGACGAAGTTGCCATCAGGAAGGGTCCCCATTCACAACCACTGGTGAGCTGCATGTAGAATCAGAGGTACAACCAACACATGCCACCCCATCCTGCCCTGCCACTCTTTTTGCTTCACTCTCCTAGTCCCGCAGATGGGCAGGAAGACACTCTGCAGGGCAGAAGGCCTGGCGGGCCCTGCCGAGAAGGGTGAGGCAGCCCTGTTCACGGGCTGTGACTAGAAGCAGGAACATTTAATCCATCACTTACTGGGCAGGCATTTTAAATATTTCACATATGTTAACTCTTTTAACATCAGTCTACATAGTACTAAACATTACTGTCTCCGTTTTATGGATGAGAAAACTGAGGCACAGATATCAATTTCTTTCTCTTTGTCTGTAAAATGGAAAATTTCAACCTTTTTCATTTCTAACTCTATTTCTAATAATGGATTCTCTTACTAAAAAGGTCTATATTCTTATGTAGCCAAAGAAATGTTGAGTTTGAATAGAATTCTTTTTTAAAAATTGAGATAAATTTGTATGTAATAAAATTCATTTTTAAAGCATATAATTAATCTATTGTTTTTAATGCACTAGCAATGTTGTGCAACCATCGCTACTATGTAATTCCAAAACACTCTCACCATCCTCAAAAGAAACTGATACTCAGGCTGATGATTTCGCTCAATGATCAGAGCACTTGCCTTGTAAGCACAAGGCCCTGAGTTCAATACCCAGCACCAAAAAAAAAAAAAGAAACTGATACTTAATATTAGTCATTTCCTATTTTTCCTGCCCCCAGCCCCTGGCAACCACTGATTTGTCTTCCACCTCCATGGATTTGTCCATTTTGAAAATTCATACAGGCAGGATCACACGATACATATATGGCCTCTTGGGTCTATCTTCTTCCACATGGCATAATATTTTTAAGGTTAATTCGTGTTGAAGCACATATCATTACTTTATTCCTTTTTACAGATAAGTAATATGCCATTCTATGGATATACCACATTTTATTTATCCATTAAACTATTTCTACTCTTTGGTTATTATGAAAATTGCTGCTATGGACAGCAATTTGTGTACAAGTTTTTGTAATGGTCCTACGTCTCCAGTCTTCTTGGATCAATAACTAGAAGTGGAACTGATGTATCAAAAAACCACCACGCTGTTTTCCAAAGCTACCGTACCATTTTACATTCCCACAAGCAACACACGAGGGTTCCAATATCTCCACATTCTTGCCAACACTTCTTATTGACTTTTTGATAAAGCCGGTGTACCGAGTGAGAAGCAGTATTTCATGTTTTGACTTGCATTTCTCTCATGAATGTAGGCGTTGGACATCTTCTCATGTGCTTGTTCACCATTTATGCATCTTCTTTGGAGAAGCATTTATTCGAATCTCTCACCCATTCAAAAATAGAGGTATTAAAAAAATAGAGGTATTTGTATTTTCTGTTGCTGAGTTTTAGGAATCCTTCAGAAATCCTGAATATGAGACCCTTATCAGATATATGATTTGCAAATATGTTTTCCCATCTTAACCATCATATATAAATATATATATATTTCTTTTGGGGGAGTGGTGACCAAATATATATTCCTGGAAGAAATGTCTATTCGAGAGTCATTTGCACATTTCTAATCAAGTTTTTTGGCCTTGTTGTTACTTTACGAAAGTCCTTTATATATTCTACATACTGGATCCTTATATGATTTGCAAACATGTTTCCCCGCCCTGAATTATCTTTATTTCCTTGATACTCTCCTTTGAAGCACAGGAGTTTTTTGTGTAAGTCCAGTTTGTCTATTTTTCCTTGATGCTTGCGAGTGTAGAAATTTTCAGAGCCCTTCCTGTGCTAATGTAGATCGAGATTCCAAAAGACAGGTGGATTTCACTGCATTGCAGAAACTAGCTATCAACAATCACCTGCCTCTGTGCATCCCCTACTATCATCTTCATCTTCACAGAACATCTTGCAAGAACCACAGAACGTGCTGAGACTTCCTCTCCTAAGGGCTTTCAGTACTCCATAAAAAGCCTTCCACAGAAGGCAACATACACGTGGACTCCTAAAGCCAGGACAGAGCCGGCCTAGGGCCTCATGGGTAGAGGTTTGAAGGACTTGTGCAAAGCATGAGAGATGGAGGAGAGGATCAGACCTCTCAGACAATTATCCAAACAGGGAGCCCAAAGCAGGAAACGTTTTTCTTAGCAGTTATGTGTGGGGCAGGAGCAGCAGGAGGAAGCCTCGATGAGTTGACTCTAGGTTAAGGATTCTAGGCCTTTCTCTCCTGTGAGTGCTTGGTTTGGAAATGCAGGGGCTTTTTTCCTACCCCCGCCCTTACCCCCACTGTGGGATGCCAGGATCTGGGCTCCCTGCCAATTGGCCAAGACCTTGCCTGACCCCCGCCCCATTCCTGTCTGCTCCGGATTCTCCCCAGACCCCTATCATCTCTGGATGACTCAGAAGCAGATTAGAAAACTGATCTGAAGGTCCAGAATCCAGCCCTTGTGGGGCATCCGGACTGTCCCAGGCTATCAGCTGAACAGACAGGCTAAGCTAGGGGCAGCTTCTGTGGATTCAGGGGAGACTCAGAAACAGGCTCAGGAGGGCTCTCATCTCGCTGCTGTGGGCTCTGCTGCACACAAGCAATCCCAGGCTGAGGCTGCTACTGACACAGCAGCTGTGTTCCATCTCCAGGCCTCAGTCTGCTCAGACGACAGTGAGAGCCCAGTGCCTAAAGAACATACAAACTCTTTTCTTTTCTTTTTTTCTTTCTCTTTTTTTTTGGGGGGGGGAAGAGGGAGGTACTGGGGATTGAACTCAGGGCCTTGCACTTGCTAGGCAAGTGCTCTATCACTGAGCTAAATCTCCAACCCCTCAAACTCTTTTGAGTCTGCACGCACAACTCAGGCAATCTCATCATCCAGGAAGACTTTCTCACTCATTCTTTCCCAAATACATTATGACTCTAGAAAAGTTAAAGAGTTGGAATTCAGCATCTTTGGCTAGTTACTTTTTTCTCTCTGGGCAGTTCTATCTTGTAAGGAAGCACAAGATATACAGCCTCTTGGAATATGGTGTCATGGGCTGGGGATGTAGCTCAATGGTAGAGCACTTGTCTAGCACGCACCAGGCCCTGGGTTCCATCCCCAGTACAGCAAAACAAAACAAGCAAAACACAGGATGTCATGAGAGGTGCAGTGGTTTTATAGCCTCAGACATGGATTTGAGTCCAGAAATCCTCCAGGTACAGGACATTTGGCCTTGGGCAACTTATTTAAAATCTCTCTGAATCTTATTTTTCTCATACTTAAAATAAGAATAATGATGCATATGAAAGATCTGGGACAATCAAGAGTTCAATAAATGCTAGTTTGCTTACTTCTCAAATTTTTCCACACCAAGAATCATCACTGGTAGTGGGATTTCTTGGTTGGAGAGGACCTTGGAGACGCTATGATTGGGTTCTCTAGTCTTTCAGGGGAAGAATCCAGAGCACAGAGAGATGAAGTGACTGATGAAGGACACGATGCAAAGGGACTGCTAGATCCAGCTCCCTCTGGGCAGCTCAAGGTCCTAATGGGCTCCTCTCCCCTGGCACAGAGCACGGGTTGTTAGGCTATTTATTGACATGTTTTATTTTGAGGCTCGAATTTTGACTGTTAGAAGTATTATTAGCCCTGATGATAGAAGATGGGAATTTAGAGTTACCCAAGGGGAGCTGGCACCTTGAACAGTGTCTTACTCATTTCCATAGCTTCCCTGGGAAGGGGTGGAGAGAATCTGGGAGATTCAGAAAAGGTACACTGCATACCTGCCCAAGGTCTCCCAGAGAGTGTGCGCAGAACCATGCTAGGCCCCAAGGCTGCCCCTCCCCCGGAGCCTTTCCCACCAGCCCCAGCAGCCTCTTGCTCCCATTTTCTTCAGCACAGAGGCTCTAGGCTTCATCAGGGAAGGAGTTAATGCCAACCTCTGTTGGCCTCCGCAGGTGCTGCTCTTGAGAGAAAGCTCCTTAGCAGAGTCTGCAGATAATGGGAGCAGAAGACATAATGAGCTTTCTGTCTTAATTGCAGACAGAAAACAGGGTCGGCTTGTTGGAGGGCTTGGACAATTAACACAGCTGGGGCACGGGGGCTGATGAGCCCTGGATGGGGCCTCACCCTGCTGTCTGCTCTCTGACAAGCACAGCGATGGGGACTATTATACCCATGCAGTGAGCCTGGCTCAGCAGGAGCACGGCCAAGGCGCACAAAGAAATCAGCCAGGGAGGGTGAGGGCCGAGGCCCCGTGGGTGCACAGGCACTGTGCTTGGCCTCGCTCAGACCCCCGGACCCCCAAGACAGGCTGAGCCCCATCCCTAGTCTCCTGATCCCTGGGATTCTTCTCCTTGGGTCAGCAGGCCTCTCCCAGCCACTGGACACTGTACAATAAACTTGAACCTCAGGCTCCATGGTGTCTTGCCAGTCCTGTGGCTCACCCTTACAGCCGCTGCTCTCCACTGGGTGGGGGATGCTGTAGGCTCCTGTAGGCTGACTGTCCCAATGGGAGGCACTGGTGCGACATGGAGGATGAGAGGTAGGGAACTTTTCTCTTCCTGTCTACTTTGGGAGACACTCTAGTAGGACCTAAGACTCCTTGGCCAGTGACCTGCATCCAAACCCGTCTCTGGTAAAGAAGTAATGTGGTTTCTGCTAGGACTGATACAAATGGGCTTTGCTCATGGACTTCTCACACCCCAGAGTATCTTCCATACTTCCTCTTCCACAAACCATCCCTTAAACACGGTGGTTCTGTTCTTATCTTCATTTTAAATTCCTTTTCTAAAAATTAGTACATGTTTGCTGTACATAATTACATTTATAATGAAGCTTTGGTGCATGCACATTAACACATCTTAATCCTTTTTACTTCCCATTGCCCTCCTCTTTACAGTCCTAAACTCTTCTCAATAAGCTTTATATTTTAAACCATCAATTCTATGTGATATCTCTTTCTGTCTTTAACTTCTCTGCCAAGACATTTGTCCATCCTTGCTGGGCTGTGCCCAGATGCTCCACATCTGACAGGTCTAGGGCTGAATTCATTTTCTTTCTTCCTTTCTCAGAACCCAATACTTCTCTTAGGTGGCACTCCAGCACCAAACAGCCAAACTCCCCCTTTCTCCCATCCATTCCGGCCTGTGCATCTTGTCTCCTACGTACCTCTTAGAGTCATCTCTCCAATCCGTCTCCACCATCGCTGTCTATGATCAACTCTCACTTGGACCATAACATAAACCTGCTCCCTGCTCTCTTCCTTTCTTGCATTGGTCCTCTCAGGATGACCGCTCAGAAATGCAAATCCAACCATATCTTTTTATGCTTAAAACCCTTAAAGGGTTAGCACAGCAAACAACGCCCTCTGTGGTCTGGTCTCTGCCCCTTCCCCACCTTTGCCACTTTCTCTCCTGCGGTTAGTTCTTAGAACTCTCCTAGTGTGTGATGCCTCTAAGCCTTTGTACCTGCCACTTTCCCTGGTGGAAGTCCACCCAAAAATCTGATTATCTTCAAAGTCTGGCACAAGTCTAACTGACCTCCTCCATCTATCAGGGAGGGTGGTGACCTCAGCTCCTTCAAGCCTCTGGGATGTCTTTTCTTCTACTAAAGCCCTGAGAACATGGTATTTGATCTATTTCTTTGCATGCCTTTTTCCTCAGCTATACTTTGAGCTCTCTGAAAACAAACAAACAAACAAAAGTAGTAATTTCATTTATCCTTAAGTGCTACCAAAGGACAGACGTTCAAGAAAATAATTCCGGAAAGATGGAATAGTGTGGTGATTAATTGTAGATATCAACTTGGCTGGATTAAGGGATGGCCAGTAAAGCAGTATTTCTGGGTATGACTGTGAGGGTGTTTCTGGAAGAGGCTGATATCTGAATCACCAGCTTGGGTAAAGAACAGCACCATCACCAGTGTGGGGCAGGGAGCACTGTTCAGTTAGCTCACGGCCCAGCCAGAACAAAAAGATAGAGAAGATTGAATTCTCCTTCTCTGTCCTGGAGTTGGGACTCCCTTCTCTTCCTGCCTTTAGACACGAGGACTCCAGGTTCTCTGGCTTTTGGACCCCTTGACTTGCTCAGTGGCCCTGGGGACTCTCAGGCCTCAGACCCAGGATGGAGAGCTATACCACTGGTGTCCTGGTTCTGAGGTCTTTGGACCTGGATGAGCCATGCTACCAGCTTTACTATCTGTATCTTGCTATCTATATTCATATCCATATCTATTTATATCTCCTGTTGTTTCTGTTTCTCTGAAGAACCCTGACTAACACAAGTACAGTACTTTTTCTCTATTTCTCTCCCTAAGTACAACTAAAACTCCCTGAACATTAGATATAAGGCAAACATAAAAAGACTCTGAAAGGTGTAGAGGGAAAGGCCGATGGACTAGGGACCTGGGACTGCAGCGTGACATGGTGGTGAGGCGCCTGGGTTTTCTTTTCACTCCTTACACCCCAGACTTGGAGCAAAGAGGTTGGCTACCCAGAAATGCCAATGGGCTGCAAACAAGAAAACGCTCCACAAAAGTTTGCTGCCTCTTGCCGAAGAGCAGGAAAGTGACAGCCCAGCAAGATCGAAAACTTTTAGACATAACTGCTCACTCCTGCCAAGTACCATAGGAAGAACCGTACTCTGCCTCTGCCCACGCCAGCAAGGCCACGTGGGGAGCCTAGAATTCACCTTCCCCAGGCTCTGATGAGGCACCTGGCGCTCCACCAGAGTGGAGCAGAGAAGGCTGAGGAGCCCAAACTTTCATCCCCCCTGCTTGTTGAGGCCACGCCTCTCCCTTCATGGTCAGCAGAGCCCACACCACCCCTCCAGGACTGGAGCGCCTGCCACTCGCTGTAGAGGGGCCATGTCAGAGGAAGACAAGGGGAGTGGAACTCTACCCCCAGGCAGCAGTAATGAGGAGCAGAGAACGGAGCTATAGAGAAGAGCTCCACGGAACATTTTAAACTATAAAACACAGTAACTGAAATACAAAGCTCAGCGGACAGATCAATAGTAGGATGGAGGAGACAGAACAAAGAATCAGTGAACTGGAAAGCAGAGCAGAAGAAATCACCCAATATGCACAACAGAAAGACAAGCTGAAACCAACAAGGCAGACCCTTGGGAACCCAAGGAACTACCACAGAAGATCTGACTGTCACGCTACTGGAGTTTAGTGTGACAGGAGAAAGGGGGTGGTGCTGGAAAAGTTCTTTAAGATGGCAAGAGATGTAAACCTACAGATTCAAGAAACTGAGCAAATGTCAAATAGGATAAACCTAAGTAAATTACAAGACACATCACAACTAGACATCTGTGAATTAATGAAGAAAAAAATCTCCAAAGTTGTCAGAGACGCAGGAAACCTAATCTACGTGGGAAAGCAACTCAAATGACAGCAGATTTCTCATCAGACACCATGGAGGCCAAAAGGAAATGGCACAGTATTTTCCAAGTGCTAGGGGTGGGGGCCTGCTGATTTAGAATACTATACCCAATAAAAATGTCCTTCAGGAATGAAGGGAAAATCAAGAACATTCTCAAATGAGGAGAAATTAAGAGAATTTGTTGCCAGCAGATGTATCATAAAAGAATGACTAAAGGAATTTCAAAGCCGTGTGTGGTGATGCAAGCCTGTAAACCCAGCACTCGGGAGGCTGAGGCAGGAGGATACCAAGTTCAAGGTCAGCCTAGGCCACATAGCATGTTCAAGGACAGCCTTACCTATGTAGTGAGATCCTGTCTCAATCCCCCTTCCCCAAATAAAGAATGACTAAAGGATTTTCTCTAAAAGAAAAGAACAGAATAAAGTACCCAGAAATACACCCACAAAAATATGCCCAACTGATTTTTATTTTACTTATTTTTTTTGTATTGCTGGGGATTGAACCAAAGCCATGGTAGTGCACGCTAGGCAAACACTCTACCACTGAGCTACATCCCCACCTCATATGATTTTTGACAAAGGTGTAAAAGTAGTCCGGTAATAGAAGACAGCTTTTACAACAGCTGGTGCTGGAGCAATTAGATACCATGCGTAAGGCAAAAAAAACGAACCTCGGCCTGTCTCATACCTTATACAAAAGTTAATTCAAAATCCATCCAAGATTTAAATGTTAAACACAAAATTATAAACTTTTAGGAAAAAGGTACAGAAAAGCATCTTTGGAGTATGGGGTTATGCAGAGTTCTAACACTTGATAACAAAATTATAATCCATAAAAAGGAAAAATTGATAAATTATACTTCAACAAAATTAAAGAATGTTTGTTCTGCAAAAGATCCCATTAAGAGGGGGTGGGGATTTAGCTCAGTGGTACAGCACTTGCCTAGCAAATGCAAGGCCCTGAGTTCTATCCCCAGCACCAAAAACAAAACAAAACAAAACAAAAATCCCAGTAAGAGGATGAGAAGCCAGGCGTGGTGTCGCATGCTTGCAATCCCAGCACTTGGGAGGCTGAGGCAGGAAAATCACCATGAGTTTGAGGCCAGCCTTGGTTACATAGTGAGTTTGAGTCCAGCCTGGACCACAGGGTGAGATTCTGTCTCAAAAAAACAAACAAACAAAAAAAAAGAGGATGAGATGATAGACTATAGATTAGGAGAAAATATTTGCCAACGGCATAGCCAACAAAGAACTAGCATATAAAATTCATAAAGAATTCTCAAAACACGACAGTCACCATCGAAACAATTCAATCAGAGTAGGCAAAGGACCAGAAGAATCCTTTCAACAAAGAGGATACACAGAGGGGTCAGGGGTTTAGCCCAAATGGTGGAGCGCTTGCCTAGCAAGCACAAGACCCTGAGTTTGATCCCCAGCAACTCCCCCACCGCTCCCAAAAAGAAGAAACACAGATTGCTAAATAAGCACAGGGAAAGAAATTCAAAATCAGTAGCCATTAGGGAACTGCAGATTACAACCACAATGAGATATCCTTACACACATAGCAGAAGGGCTGAAGTGTTTCAACAGGGACAACACTAGAAGCTGGGCAGAGTATGGCTGGTGAGAATATAAAAGGGTGCACTCACTTTGGAAAATTATTTGGCCAGGGTTTTTTGTTTTGTTTTGTGGGTTCATTGTTTGTTTGTTTGTTTGTTTGAGATAGGGTCTCACTAGGTAGTGCAGGCTGGCCTTGAACTCACTTAAACTCACTGTGTAGCCCAGGCTGGCCTCAAACTCAAAACAATTCCTCTGCCTCAGTCTCCCAAGTGCTGTAATCACAGGTGTGCACCACCACACCTTGATGTTTCTTAACCAGCTAAACACACAACCCAGAATCTGTCTATCCCAGAGAATTAAGACTTACAGCCATCAAACCTCCATGTAAATGAATGTATCAGCTTTATTCCTAACAACACAAAGCTGGAAACAACGTATTCCCTCAGTAGTAAAAGACAAAGCAGACAGTGGTACACCCACCCCATGAACTCAACTCAGCAGCAGAAGGGAAGCAACTACTGATACAACGGGGTCAACCTTGGCTGAGTGAAAAGTCCAATCCTGAGAGGTCACGGGTTTTATGACCGCATCACATAACATTCTCAAAATGACAGAAGTAGAGAAATGCAGAGCAAATGAGTCAAATGAGTCGAGGAAGGTGGCAGAGGAGACAGTGGGCCTGGCCATGAACGGGAGAGACCTGTGGTGCTGGAAGAGCTCCACATCTTGGCTGTATGCGTGTCAATTCCACAGCCACAGTAACAGCGCTGTAGTTTTGTAAGATGTTAGCATTGAGAGAAGCTGGAAACGAGTATGCTGGATCTCTTTGTATCTTTTAACTATATGAATCTACAATTATCTCAGAATAAAAAGTTTAATAAACAGTAACGACCGTAAAACAGCATACAAGCCTGACTAAATGAGCCAGTGATCGGCCACACAAAGGTAAGAAGAAATACCCAGCCTGGTGACCGAAGACCGTGGTGCAATCAAATGCTCCAGTCTAGACTTTCTCTCCCTTTGCCATTTGTCCCTTCTCTTCTTTCCTTCATAATAAACTCAAGAAACACCTTATCACAGAAATAGTCCCCTGCTGATCCCAGATTTGGATCTGTCACCACTCTGAGCTCTTGCAGCTTCTGGCTCACTTGTAACAGAAGGAACTTACTTGTCCTTGCTTGAGTTTGGGTTATTCTTGCAAACAGGGGTCTGGGGATGGTTCCGCCCTCAGACTGGGGGCAGCCTGAGGGCAGACACCTTCATCATCCACCTGGACATCCCTCACTCTGACAAGATCTGCCGACTGTGTGGATTTTGGTTTTTCCAAAGGTAGATGTCAGTAAGTACTTGCTGAGTTGAACATGCTATAAATTCCTTAATGGATAGGACTAGATCTTACTACTCAGCAATTCATAGGCAAAAAAGGCGAAAAGACAGAGTCTAGGAGACTGAAGGGCAACGGGGGTAGAGGGCAGGGCAAGGCTGACAGGGTTCGCCGGGAGAGACACATCCGTCTCTTCCCAAGTCCCTCCTGGTCCGCTCTTCACCTGCTTCCCACACTCATCGCTGTGAAAGGGGAAGCTCAGGAAGTCCCACGGGTTAGAAATTGGTCTGAACAGAGAAAGTGAAGTGACTTTCAGCTGTCTTGCTCGGCTATCAGGGCTTCAAAAGAGAAAGTGGAACGTGAGGATGGACCCTTTGAGGGAGGAGTGGGGAAGTCTGTGGCTTTTCCCAGGAGGGCTTAGGTGAAATACTGGGCACTTTTCAGCCTTCCTCTTCCCATGCCAGAGTGGAAGGACCCCCCATGCTCCCTGCCTCCCATGCCCCTGCCAAGTGCATTGAGTGCCCGGGTAAGGGCAGAGGCAGGGCAGTGAGGGGGCCAGCCACATGCCCCATCAGCTCTGCTGCCTTCCACCTGGATGCTGAATGCTTGCAGATGATAAAAATAGCGAGGAGGAGCAGAACTCACGCTGGTGGTGTGAGTTGCTCTGCTTAGTTTCTCGTGGTGGCAGTGGAGCAGGGTTAGGGCTCTTGTGGCGTGACTTGGGCAGTGGATCTGGTCACCAGCTGCCCTGAGGACCTGCAAGTTTCCCAGGCCTGGCTCTTCAGCCCTCCCACTAGCTCAAGAAGTTCCCAAGAGACTTCTGTGAAGTTAAGTGGGGCTGCCGACAAGAACCCTGTGGGTCTGGGGCAGGCCTGGGCCCTCTAGGGTGTCCACTTTGACCAGGAGCACTGGGCTCAGGCTGCTGCTTCTATCCAGATGGCTACGACCTGCCAACTACTACTGGACCCAAACCCAGCATCCCCCAAAGTCCAATTCTCATGCCATGTCCTCCGCGAAGCCTTTTTGGAGCTCTCCAGGGAAACAACACCCCCCTGAAACTTCCCAGCCCTACATCCAACACGCTCTCTAACCCTCTTGCTCCAGACTATGGAGTGTAAGTGCCAGATGGTGAGTCTCCTGGGGATGAGGCCACCTCTCGTTTCCTCCCCTGTGCCTAGCCCAGTCCTCTCCACTGAAGAGTGCTCAGTAAATGCTCAGAGATAGAACTCTGATAGAACCCAGTTTGTACAGACTGGGTTCTCAACCTGGGGTCCAGGAACTACCCCAAGTTCCCCCCAAACTACATATAATGTACATTTTTTGATCATGACACCCATAATTTCCATCAGATTCCCAGAGGAGGCCCGTGATGTGCCTGGCACCATTCTACATACTTTTCATGTACTAACTCTTGAAATCAGCACAAGAACCCTAGCAGAAAGGCACTATTGTTATCTCCATTTTACGGATGGCTCAGAGAAGTTAAATACAGTGTTCAAACTTACACAGATAGGAAGTGGAGACACCAGAATTTGAACCTAGCCCACCTGACCAGGGTCTGCTCTCTGAATCACTATACTATAAAGATCTTTCTTAGACTCTCCTAGACAGAGACAGTTGTGGGCAAGGATGGACTGGGTTGTCTAGAGGCTGGATGGCTCCCAGGGTGGGTCCAGGCAGCTGGAGTTCAGGACAAGTTTTCCCCTCACTCAAAGGGCAGGGTGGCAGTGCCTCTGCCCTAGCCATGCACCAGCTACCTTCTGGGAAATGTGGGTGTTCAGAATCAGTGGAGGCCATAAAAAACCCCACAAGTGGCCAAGCCAGCAGTGTGCAATCCCACTGCTAAGCTGAGCTGGTCTTGGTTTCTTGTGGCCATGCCCGGGGCAACCACATCTGGAGCCAACCACATCTGGAGCCAACCACAGGAGGAGGAACAGCAGGCGGGTTGGCGCAGAAGACAATTTGGGCCTCCCTCTATCGTTATGGAAGGTCTGACTTCTAGGCAGGAAGAGAAGTGGTGTCACAGAGAGGCAAGAGCAGGAGCCACATAGCAGGGACAGTGCTAGGAAGAGCTGCACTAGAGGAGGAACAAAGATTTGCTTTCATTCTCCTTCCTTCTTAGCATCCTTCCTTCCTCCTTTTCTTTCTCTTGGTAAACACACACACACACACACACAACACACATAAAGAGGCAAAAACTTCTCTGGGGTTAGCAGCCACATTCTGGGAAACCAATACTCCAGGGCCAGTTCCCTGTGGCCTGCTTTGGCTTGATGTCCTGCTGTCTGTGTGTCCTCTAATTAGTCAGAGAGTCTGGCCTAGATGGTAGACTCTTCAGGGACAGACCCTAAATGCACGCAACTCAACCAGAGCCTGACCAACACAAATAAACACTTCTTCAGGGCTTGAAATGAAGTTTGGTTATTTAGTACCGGGGGTGGGCTCTTCCGCCAGCCCTCCCCAGTGGGAGGATGCTGGCTCCAGACGGAGCGGACACTGGCTGCTGGGCTGACAGTGACTGGCTCAGGCTTTCAGGGGGTGGAATAGGCGGTGGCCAGAGAGAGGGCTACAAGAACAGAAAGAGAAATGATTCCCAAGAAGAGCACAGCTGGACATCACTGGATGCCCCAGCGCTTCCGCTTGAGCAATAAGGTTTACATTGTTCTGAAAGAAAAAAACCACAACAAGCTCCCCCAAAACTGTGTGTTCACCTCCACACAGTTCAAAGAGAGCTACTGAACCCCCTCGTTGAGTCCTATAATGACTTGGCAGTGGGTCAGACAGGTGTGGCTGTTCATTGGCAGCAACAAAGGCTAAGAGAAATTAACACCCAGCTCTCCTGATTACCAACATTGAACTTGTGGCTGTGGGGCTCATAGCTATAATCCTAGCCACTCAGGAGGCGGAACAGGAGAACTGCAAGTTCAAAGCTAGCCTGGTTAACTTAGCAAGACCCTGTTTCAAAATTTAGGAAAAAAAAAAAAAGACTGAGTATGTAACTCAGTGGTAGAGCATCCCTGGATTCAATTTCTAGCGCTACAAAAAAAGAAGGAAAAAAAACCCTTGAACTTGCCTGACCATGTAACACCACTCTCAGGGAGCTATAGAAGCCAGCCCAGACCCCCATCCCAAAGGCTGGAGATGCTCTGGCCCCTGCAGAGCCTGCACGCAGCATGTCACTTGCCTTAGTCCCATGCTGTCTGCTATGGCTTATATCTGGATTTCCTCCAGCTTCACACACCCAGAGGGGGGCTTTTGGGAGGTGATGCTCCATTTATCAGTGGATTAGTCAGAAAAGATCAGTCACTTCGGTATGGCCTAGAAGGTATACTCCTCTCTTCACTCTGCTTCCCGTGCACCATGGCGTAAGCAGCTTCTCATCCGCCAAGCCCCGCTGCCTCAAGGTTTCTTCTTGGGAGCCGGCAGACCATGGACTGAAACATGAGCCAAAATAACCCTCTCCTCCTTTAAATTGTGGCTGTCAGGTATTGTGTCCCAGGGACTCGAAAAGTGACTGAGACAGTGTCTAAATATCCCTGCTCCTTCAGTTTTCCTCAAGATCAATTTTAGAATATGTGCTGCCAAAGCAAGCACTTCTCAAGATCAATTAATCCCATATTTTTCTCCTTTGGTCTCTGATCACACTCTTATCCATGAAAAACTGGAACCAAACACATCTGGTATTGTTACCCACTCAACGTGTTTGTATCCTTCCACTGTGATAAACAATCCTGCAGAGAACATTCTTGTAGCCAGATCTCTGTACACACTGATGATCATTTACTTGGGATAAATTCCTATGTAATCCCACTTTAATAGTGGAATAAACAAAACCAAATTAGGAAAGAAAACTTGCTGCAAAAGGAAAAAAAACCCACAATAAGCAATTCTATGCAAAACACGAAGTCTCCTCAGGCTCTCAGTTCTGAGCATTGGATAAGTGAGGGGACCCTGCAGTTAGGTTTCTGGGCTCCCTCTGTGGTCCACTCTGCCTGTGATCTCACCATGGCAGGGCCTGCCTGCCCAGCTGCGCTACAAAGTGCCTAACAGCAGGGATGGCAGCCCCAGTACCTGGAGCCGCACAGTCCTCAGATCACAGAGGATGCGCCCTAGATGCTGGTTCTCAGCCTGCAGGCATATTCGGCCATGGAAGTGGAGGCAAGGGGCTGTCACTGAGCACTGGGCACTTATTATGAGTGGGGCACTCATTTAACTCTCACACTGCCTCCACCACTCCCTCCGCTGTCCTGATGCAAATAAGGCTCAGATTTCCACTTTCTCATGTGCAATCATTTCTTTAATCCTCCAGGGATTCAGGAACCAGTCTTAAGAGTCCGGATAGCTCAGGCTGCATGCTAACCACTCTGCTCTTTCAAAATCAATGGCTGCCAGACCCGACAGGACTGATGGAGCTGTTGTTAGGGACAGAAACAATCACAGGGCACCTCTACCCTGGCGGGGGTGGGTGTGAACACAACGGAAATGGGTGCCGAGATTCAATGACACTCAGGAAACGGAGAGGGCTTTGTTGCCTTAGCAACGGGTGACCAGGGTCAGCAGCCGAGCAGAGGCAGCCGCAGCTTATGGAGAAAATAGGCCATGTTGTCAGGCCTGAGGTTCTAGGGATGGAGACCCTGTAGAGACAGCCCTCTTCGTACCCTGGGCAAAGACCTTGCTTTGGAGGGCAGGTCCCAAGTGAGGGGGACTCTGTGCCAGGTTCCTCTTTTGGGGAGAAGTGGAGAAGGCAGCAGCGATACCTGCTGGGCTTCATGCAAGCCCCAGCCTGGGCCCCGGTCACAGCCTGCAGTCAGCCAAAGGGGACCTTCCAGCACAGGCTGGACCATTAACAGGGAGAGAGCTTCGTGCTGCTCCCTGGGCACCAGACAAAGGTCCCCTGGACTCTTCAGTGGCTCTACCACACACAGTCCTGGAGACTTCCCCCGATCCTCCGGGGACACACTGATCGCAGCCAGCTGGCCAGAGGGGGTGTCCCTGCTGCAAATCTGGGTTCTCATCAGCTGTACCTGCAGAGGCCAGAGGCACAGACACGGGCTGTGACCAAGAGCCCTGGAACTGGAGAGAGGCAGGACTCAGGGCTGTCCTACCAGGCATTCTCCCACAGGCCGGAAGGAGGGTTCTGGCCCTGGCAGTTTGGGATCTTCGGTTTTCCGAGTCTGCCCTGGATGGGAAGGAGGGGCAGTGGTGGGTAGGGCCGCATATGGGCCATGCTCTCCTACCAGGAAAGGAGAGAACATACTTCCTTCCACCTGCTCCGATTCCTCTGTTGTGTTTTTCAGGTCATTTTAATCAGGACGCCCATGAGGTCAGGGGACTCCCACCTGAGATGGCTGTAGTGTCTTTACTTAATCAGAATCAACAAAATGAATATGGTATTTCACAGGTAAACCATTTTCATGTATGTTACCTCATTTGATACTCATAATAACCCCATGATCTTGGGAGGGCTTGGTGGTATCCTTCACTTTATTTCGCAGACAAAACAGCAACTGAGAAGTAAGCTGTCTGTTACGATTTGTGTCTGGATGTCCCCCCAAAGCCTCATGTGGTCGTAGGTGGGGCTGGATCTAGAGTGTGTGATTGCTAAATTAGTCCACTGATGGGTTTAGCATAGCTCTGCTGGGATCAAGGATGTGACGCTAGGATTAAGGGTATTAGGATTAAGGGTGGGAATGCTACCCACCCTAAAACCAGGCAGCCTGGATAAAATATAAGGGATAGAAAGAGGCTTGCCTAGACCTTGCTTGCACCCCTTGCTTACCTTGCTGCCTTCTCTGCCTGTCTGCCATGCCACCTTGCTTTGGATCCAACTGATGGTGCACTGAAACCTCTACAAACTGTGAGCCAAATAAACCTTTCTTCCCCTGACTTTGAGTGTCTGGTATTTTGTCCCAGCAACGAGAGAAAAGTAACTAAGACACTGTCCAAGTCGCACCACTGGTCAGAAGCCGAGGAGCCAGGTTTCTGACTGAAGTACCGTCCTCTCTCCACATTGCCAAGGTCTTGGGGGCCCTGGCGTGAGCCAAGAGGAGTGGATCAGGGGAAACTTCAAGGGGCATCCAAACTCAGAGGTGACTGTCTTCATCCCCTTCAGTCCATGACCCAGAGCCCCTCTCTGCGTGTTGCCACGAGAAGGCAGCGCAGGGACACGGGCACTGCCAGGATCACCGTACCTTTCGTAGACCATGTTTTACATGCACACGTACCCCTGACTAGCTAGAATAGTGATGGCGAACCTTTCGAGCTTTCAGTGGTAACAGGCAGCCCACTGTGGCATGTGTGCCACCCACTGACTAGAATGTCCTACATGTCAGTTTGGAAGAATGCAAGAGGCTGTCTCAAGTGAAGGGAGCCAACCTCAGGGGTCCACAGCACTATATAAGCATCTGTAGGCTGGCGAATCCGGGTGTTTTGAGATTGTTGGAGTCCTCTGCTTTAAGAAGTGAAAGTCATGCTACTTTTGGACATCCAGATCCTTCATAAATCAACTCCAGCTCAGTATAGGTGCAGGCAATGGTGGAGTCCGTGCTGTATCCATGAACCTTGAGAGCTGCCAGTCGTCTTGGGTACCAGGAGGTGGACAGGTCCACTCCCATTAAAACGAAACTGTGAGAAGGTGGCCCAACATCAGTCGCAGACCTCAAAGGGTTTAAGCATCTCTGGCCAGCGCCTGCTGCCCACACCTGGGTGAGACTTTGACCAACTCTCTACTGTCCTTGGGGCTGACAGTGGTTCTGAATGGAGGTCCTGGGGGACAGCATGGGGGATGCTGCCTGGGCTGGCTCACAGCAGGAAGGAAATACACTTCTCCCAGGTGTCCTGCTAACAGGAAGCAGCTGGGAGGAGTGGGGAGCTGAGGAGGACTCACCCTGCACAGCTGCCTGGGCTCCCGGCCCAGCCATCCTGGCCTTTCAGTTTGACCTTCCTCCCTGGGGCTTGTCATTCAAGCCCACTGATCTAGGGGAGCCTCAGAAACGTCTGTGCATGCATGAGGCACATCTGAACTTTCAGACAAGACACCTCGAGGGAAAAGGGGGATCAACGAGCAGCCTGAGGACCCAAGACCACTGCAATGGAGCCCCATTTCCTAAACAGGTGCTCTGGACCGGAGTTGTGCAAACATGCATTGCTTGTATTACCTTACCGAATCACTTCATAAGGTATATATTAACATTCCCATTTTATAGATGAGGAAACCAAGGCCAAAGAAGGTACAACAAAAGGCCTACCTACCATTATGTGTATCACACCCGCGTCTGCCTAAGCCCACTATGCAGCCATGGGGACCCCCACAGGGACTGTACAGGGCTCCATGGTGGCCAGATGCACCACTGCCAAAACTCAGAGGGAGCAGGCAGAGCAGCTGACAGGGATTTGGGATGCAGCCTTGGGAAGAGGCAGTGGGATGCCAAGTGGACAAGCGGGCTTTGAGAATTACGGGAAACAGACAAGCAGGGTTCTAGGGTTCTAGGGTTCTGGGGTTGACGGCCCCGATTTTCCCACAGGAAACTGACAAGGAAGGCCAAGAAAATCTACCCCCAAGACTAACCGGACAAGCGAGGCACCCACTATACCAAGCAGTGGGAGGCTCGCCACAGCTGTCCCCACTGCTCTGCAGCCCTGTCCTCATACTCTCCTCTCCCTAGGCCTCAGGACACCCACGTTCCAGGTGCTCCTTCGGTGCATGGCCTGAGCGGTCCAAGACACAAGACTCCCACACAATCAAGACTCTTCTATAACACGGGGCCTGGAGGGGAGACAACGGCACACAGCTGGCTGCATAGCTGGCTGAAGACACAGTGGGACTCCGCCTCCCAGGTACAATTCTCATGTGTCCAGTTACCTTTGCTGTGAGCCACATTCTAGCTGGGCAGCCAAGGGCCTCACGGGATGCTGTGTGCCAGGCCTTGGGAACACAAGTGCCTGGCAAGGCAAGTGGTGGTGGAGTGAGAGGAAGCCACCGCCTCTCGTGGGAAGACATCTCTGCCCATGGCATCTTCCTGCTCATCGCCATCTTCCTACAGAGAGCAGCGGCAGGTAGACACTGCCAAGCTGAGTCTGAATACACCACAGGGGGTTGTCAGTTCCATCTCCCTGCCCCGCCGACAGCTTCGGGGACGAGACCGAGATCTACACACACAGGAGACCCATGTACCCACTGAGTCGGCTGACACGGGCCCCTGGGCCGCCTCTCTGATCAGTGTCGTCAGGAGACCTAACAGGGTCCCTTAGCCTCCATCTTCCAGCTGAGTGTTGGGTAGACTCCATTAAGCGGCACCGCTCAGCCCTCTTCCCTGTCCCCTAAATGGGCCCCAACCCCTGTCATCTCTGTGGGACACAGTCCCTCTGGCCCACTCTGTGCCCTTGAATTTGTGGGCAGCCCCATCAGAAAAAACAACAGATAACCTCCTGAACCAACAGAAGCTGGTTCCCCAGGAGCAGGGTGGGGATGTTTGTCAGCTCCCCCCTGCAGCTGATGGCTTTCCCATCTTGTCAGGCAGGAAGGGGCAGGGAGTGGGAGGGTGTGATACTGGTTTCCAACCACCACCCAGTTCCAGATCCTAATCAGAGCCCCATGAAGAGCAGCTGGCCATCACTTTCATCTTCCCATGGCTGGGGGAGGGGAGGGGAGAAGGGGCAAACGACTGCAAAACACTACAAAGTCACCAGCCAGTGGTGTGGGGGCCATAAGTGCCAGGGGTCCTAGATAAATGAGCAAATTATGGTATACGCATATGAAGGAATGTTAAAATGATGTCTGCAGAGCTCTGAATATGAGAAAATGCCTGAGAGAGAGTATTAAGCAAAAAAGCAAAACTACAAAATTACACGCAGAGTACGATCTCAATTGTGTACAGACAAATTTGACTTTAAAAAGCAAACAAACAACTAGAAGGAAATGTTAATAGTATTTGCTTCTGGAGTGGGGAATTTTGTCTGCTTAAAGCTTTTCTATTTTTTAATGAGCTTTTGCTAATCAGGAAAAAAAAAAAGATGCCAGTTAAAATTTAGGAGAAAAAAGGAACAGAAGATGGGGGTGGGGGGGATCCAGGTTCCCTTCCATAATCTAAGGGACAAACAGGGCTGTGTGCATGGGTAGGTGGGCAGGGCAGAGCACTCTGTCAGTGCTGGTGCGGCCGTGGAGGCCCAGGGGGAGGCGGTTTGGAAGCCTCCTTAGGGGGCCCCACCATGGGAGAGGCAGCCCCTGAGGAGCACGACCCGGGCACTGGGATGAGGTTCTGGGGTACCTGGGCCTGCACCCGAGCAACGTCCCCTGGCACTGGTGACGCCAACAGCGAGGGGACTGAGTGCATGGTGGGCCCAGTGGGAAGATGTCCCAGAAACCTCCAAACTAAGAGGGACGTGGAGGGCGGGCTCTGGGAGCCGGGGAAGTTCTCAGAGAACAGAGTGGGCTGCAGGCTGCTGGGGGGCGGCTGCCCGGCTGGAAGGAGCCAGCCTGGAGCTTCCCGTCTGAACACAGTGCGTGCCAGGAGGCGCCAGAGTGCAGCAGGGCAGCGTGCGGGGGACCCTGGTGCCCACAGGAAGGAGTGTGGATGGGGTGGGGCGAGCTCAGTGCTGCCGGGAAGGAAGAACAGCCAGATCTGAAAGAAAGGCTCCGGAGCCTGGGCACGCAAGAGGATGGCTGCATTTCAAATTTGGTCTTTTAAAGAAAAGTCTGAGAGCGAGGTGCCCAGGGCCATCTGGGTGTTAATTTTTGGTTCAGTTGAGCGACTGGGAGTTGGAGGATGTCTGGCGCCTCCAGGGACAGAATGCTGGTCTGAAGCCACCAGGCCTCTGGAGGTCAAATCCACCTCATTCTGTGGCCTGGGGTCCCGCCTCTCACTGTGTGGGCCTCAGTTTCCCCCAGAGAGGCAGGGGGTGGGTAACAACCCTTCTATTATCTTCAGGTCTCAGGGGCTCTGCTAATAAAAATTATTGTAAAACGTTTCACAAATAGCAGCACCACCTCACAAGGGAGGCGATTCTTCCCCACAGAGGGGCTTCAGTCTCTGCAGGGATCTGCTTGGAACCTCGCTGCCCTCCAAAGAAGGGGCCCTTCTGTTTCCTTGTGATCTCGCTGAAGGCCGAGTCCCTGGGATCGCAGTGGGCTGGGCCCTGTGCCCGCGGCTGGCAGCAGCCGGCACACAGCACAAGGGAAACTTTGTGTGCGTCCCAGACCTGGCGTGCAAACTGCCAAGTGTGGGACAGCTCTTCCTGTGACCATGGAGGAAACTGAGGCATGGGGAGGGAGAGTGACAACAAGCTAGCAGAAACTGGGACCTGTGTACACCTCATTATTTCAAAAAATGGTATTAAAAACTAGAAGTTAAAAAGTACCACATGGGCTGGGAGCATAGCTCGGTAGCATGCCTGCCTTGCATGTGCGAGGCCCTGGGCTCCATTCTGGTACTGCAAAAATAAAATGAAAGTATTGCATGCAAGGAGGAGCAAGGGGCCATGATTCAAGGATGCGGGTGACCTCTAGGAGCCAGAGGTGAGAAATAGATCCTCCCTGCAGCCTCCAGAAGGACATCCCTTGCAGAGACCTTGATTTTAGCCTGGTGACACCCTGCTGAGCTTCTGACCAACCAGCTGTAGGACAATACATCTGTGTGGCCTGTACCTACAGTGTGCGGTTGTTTCTTTCAGAGGCACAGGACAGGTCCCCATTCCCCACTCACGGGCAAGGACATGGGGGTGGGGTGCAAGAGGTCAAGGCCACACCCCCAGACAACAGAGGGGCCTGGACTGCACTACCCGCTCCCCATAGGAATGGACTCCCCTTGAGGCACCAGCCCCTGTGCTGCAGCTGAGGAACTGGGGTGCCGAGGACACAGGGTTCCCCAGCAAGGCTCCTGCTTCATATGCTGCTTCATTCCACCCTTAGAGACCGAGGTTTGGGCCCTCCTTACTTCTGGTGTGGAGGGCGGGGTGGGGCGGGGCAGTGCCTGGCTGTGCCTGTGGCACCTGAAGAGGAGATCTGGGAAACCACCACCCCACCAAGCCACATCATGGGGTTAGTTTGTCATTTCCCCCACACATTCTCTCTTAGGGCTTCACTGCAAGACCAGGACAGCTCGATCAGGGCCCAGGCCATCTCTGATCCTTAGAGCCGTCCATTCTGGCAAAGCCCACTCACCAAACATGCCCCCATGCAGGACGTCGCTGATCCAGCCACCCTGTGCTGCTCTCGTTCCCACTCGGCTGCCCTCTGTAGCACTGGGATTGACCCAGGGCCTTTGCACTTCGCTCCATCCCCAGACCTTTGTAATTTTTTATGCATAGCAGTGCTTCCTCTCCAAGGCCTGGAGCATGGGGAGGCTGGTGGAGGACACAGTCCCTGGCTTCTGAGAGCCCCAGTCCAACCTCATGGAGGCCCCGGATGAGTGGAGGAAAAGAGCCTGTGCCCCAAGTAAACGGGCTCCCCAGCGGGGCCTACAGTCGGATGGAGGGGACATCTCTGCCCCTGGGGAGCTTCCAATGTCCAGGACTAAGGGACTCAGAAAAGCCTAGAGAAAAGATAATAGAAAGTAAAAGAAACTAATCTTTACTAAGTGCCTGCCCAGTGTACAGGTTTGGTTTTCTCTATCCTCACAACCACCTCATTTACAGTCCAGGAAATGAAAGCACCATAGTTGGTTCCCAGCCAGTAAGTAACAGGACCAGGATTCAAACGGCACGGAGCAGCGCCCGTCCTGCCTTCGCGCTGTACCACGTGCGAAGCCTCTCGCCGTCCTTCCCACATCACCCTCTTTTTCCCTCCTCTAGTGCCCATTCTTGCCAGCCACAAGAGGGGCTGCCAACTGTCCTTGAAAAGCCAAGGGGAGCATGGACGGCAGAAGGGCTCTTTTCCTCACTTGCAGGGGCCCCGCCACTAGGGCATCAAGCTGTGGTCCAGCCCGGGGCTCTCTGGGGTCTTGGGGCGGGAGGCTTGGCCTGTGAAGGCCCCACCCAGCCGGCCCCAGGCCAGCAGCTGGGTGAACACAGCACTCAGGACCTCTGGAAAGAATAATGACGGGGCACACAATGGGGAAGCCTGTGGTGGTGGAAAATGAACAGAAACGCTGAATATATATGTTCCCCCGGCCTGCTGTCTGCCTTGTGGCACCCGGGGTGGGACGGCGGCCTGGCCTTCCCGCCACTGTGCCAGAGCCCTGGGAGGCCTCAGCTTGTGGCACAGATCCACAATCCCAAAGCTCTCTGTGGCAGGCCTGTCCCTGGGAAGGGCTCTGCAGAGACAGGAGGCAGAAATGCTACCATGCGGCGACAGAGATCCAGATCTGCAGAGATAGCAGCTTCCTTCCACAGGATGGTGGTGTGGGTCTGGAGGAGGAGGAGACCAGGCCTGGTGAAACCCCTGCCTCTTTGGCAGCATTTTGGGGCAGGGTCCGATGATGACCCCAGCTCCTCCTCTGCTTCACTCTGGCCCCCAAACCACCCCAGATGCAGAGGCACTAGGCTCTGGCCTGCCAGTCACCAGCCCAGGATGGTCACGGCTAGGCCAGCGGTGCGCACGTGGTCCTGGCCTGGCACAGGCAAAGAGGAGAGGCCGGTCCTAACTGAGCCGGTCACCCAAAGGGGAGAAGGTTCCAGAAGAGGCAGCCAGGATGGAAAATCACTGACCTTCTGCTCTTGTCAAGCAACAGCATCCTAGCCTGCTCCATATCCGGCCACCCAAGTTATCTAACGGGTTTCACATCCTGAAAAAATGAAGCCCAATTGGAGGAAGCAAGAATCTTGGTTTGTAGTAGACAGAACCAAAATCAAGAGGCTTTTTGGATACCACCCAGCAAGCTGCAGGCAAACCAATCTGAAGGTGACAGAAACAGGTCTGCTCTCAACCACTGAGCTCCCTCAGTTTCCCCACCCTGCCTGGTCTCCTACATGGTGCAGGGCTCCCACCCTCAGACCTTCTTCTAGTCTGGAAAGGAGGGATGTCTCTGGCCTGTGTCCTCAGCCCCAGTGGCGAAGAGCCGGAGAGCCAGCTGCAGGCTGGAGAGAGGAGGGCGTGGGGCTCAGGCTGGGTTCTGCTGGGCAATTGCGCCCTCTTGTGGTGGTAACAGGAAACTGCAAGGACAAGCAGACAAAGGGCGAACCCGATTCTTTTCTCCCTTTCCCAGAATCCCCCTTCACGATATCTATTATGCACTTATTGGAGAATAGCACTAGGCCCTGTCCCAAAGGAAATGGAGACACTGCACCATTTTGGGGGGCTTCTAAACCAAACCCACCCAAGAGAGAGGCGGCCGGTCCTTACTCACTGCAGGCTCCAGGCTTTTCCTTCCCTCTCTCTCCAGCAGTTAGTCCTTGTAGGGGCAAACCTGCTTCCCTCTGCCCCCTGTCTGGGCCAAAGCTTGCTTCTCACCTCCCCCAAACCCCGCTCCCAGCTCTCCCGATCTAAGCAGCCAACTCTCCCTAAGTCTCTGAGCCTCACACCCTACACAAGGCTAAAAGCTACCGCTGCAGGCAGAGTCCCTGTTCTTGACTGGACAGGCACTGGTGTGTCCAATGTCGGGTCCTCCAAGGATGCGCTCCGGTTCCTCTGGCTGGACAGAGCGTCCCAAGGGCAGGAATCAATGACAGAGAACCTGTTTCTTGCCTTGCCTGGTATAACCAAGTCTCACTGTGGCCTCTCAGCAGGCCTGAAAGAATCATAAATAAACCCCAATTTACAGAGAGGAAACTCAGGCCCTTGTCTAACGACCACCACTCCCACAGGGCCTGCACTGTGCAAAACGCATTCTATGCATTATTGTACTCAGTTGTCACGAGCTACGTCAGCCGACAAACTAGGTTAAAATTATCCCTTTTACAGATGAAGGCACAGAGACATTGAGGGGACAAATAATGCAAAGTCACACAGCTAGAAAGTGGCAGACGCGTAGCAGCCCAGCTCTCCCACCCTCATTCTTAAGACCCTCACCACTTTTTTGCAAGGCCAGGCCTCCTCCTTCTGCTCCTCCAGGCACCTACCTCAGACACTACTTACCACACAGCTTCCTTTCCATGGCCCCTGAATTCTTTTGCCCTTCTACAGAAAAACCCATACAGCTGCAGCCTTCCTGTTTCTCTCCATGCCTTCCACTCCTATAGGAACACAACCCCCACCTGACATTTCTCAGCATGCTTACGGTAAAGGGACTGGATCCCAGCCAGTGGTTCCTGGGCTTTAATTAATTTACTTTTCCAGTCCAAGTGGCGTGGGCAAACTGGTCCTTGGTTAACCCACCTCAAAACTGGGAAGACAGACAAAGATCCGCCAGCAGTGGACCACCAGCCAAGAGCGGGCAGGGACATGAGCTCGGCATGGCTGGCTGGTTTCCGACCTTAGTTCCCCAGGCCACAGGGCAGCTTTGTAAGTGATCTCCCCACGGAGGGTAAATGTACTGAGATCAAGCCCTAATGGAGGCCCGGTAGGTCGCTGCACACGTGTCTGGGGCCCACAATCATTGCGATGTGTCTGATCGCTGTCCTATGGGCTGGGCTGAGGTACAAGAGGCCGACGTGCTATCTTTCTTCCAAAATCATTATGCACTTTTACAACAGCGGGGACACAGAGGGTGAAATGTGCCCAGGCTCCTTCAAGGGCCCTGAGATCCCGCCTTGAGTACTAACCACAAACCACCCTGCTTGGATGATGGGGGTTGAAATGTGGCATTTCAACATCACTGTCAGTCACATGGGAAAGCAAAGGAATCTCATCCTGACACCAACACAGACTTCTCCAACAGAGACAGCCTATTTTCATCTTGGCCCCCTCTAAGCATGGAGGGTGGGGGGCTGTGGTCTGGCAGGGCCTGCAAGGGCTGGGGAACCAGGAGTCAAAGCTGCAGGGTACCCCGCTGCCTCACAGCTGTCCTGTGGACCAGGGACCCGCCCCCTGGCCTGAACTCCTGCCTGGGATGTTTGCCACTGCAGAACGCTCAGCAGAACCGAGCCCCCAATTCTGCATGGGAGAAAAGTGATTCTCTTGGGTTCCTCAGTGAGCAGGCCCTGGAGACCCTCCTGTTTCCAACACAGGCGACAGGAGCTCCCTCTGTCCTGCCAGGACAGGAAGAGGGGAGTTCTCTGCAGAGGGCTCAGGGACCAGCCCAGGGCCGCCCTTTAGTTTTCTGCTGGTGACCCAGGATAGACGAAAGAGGGGGCCTGGAGAAAGAGAGTTGGGGTTTATACCTAGATGTCCTCCTAAAGCCTCATGTGCCCAGAGATGGGGCTTTGGGCAGGTGATTGGATCGCGGGGGCATGATACTTATCAATAGATTAGCCCACTGTTGAGTTTATAGCTCAATGTATGTTGGGGTGAAGCCTGGTGAGAGGGGATGGGAAACTGAGGGTGTGGCCCGGAAGGGTCTAACTCCCTGTCTCTTCCCTTGATCTGCTTCCTAATGCCATGAGCTCTTCCTGCTCTGCCGTGCTGCCCTGCCTTGGGGCCAGCTGACTATGGACTAACATCTCTGTAAACAGCCAAAATAAACCTTTCTTCCCTAGAGGTGTCTCAGCACAAAGCCCCCCAGCTCTTTGTCCCTTGCCTGACTGAAATCCTGCAAGCTCAGGTAGTGAACTCACCTCCCAGGAACTTCCCTCCTCACCCCGCCCCACCCCGCAGAGTGGTGACAGCCCCTGTGCTGTCTTCCCACTGCCCCACTGTACTAATGGCAACTGGGGCGTCACCAGGGGCTTGTTCATCAGAGCGGTGTTTATGCAAAGAGCTTCATACTGCTTGTCTTCAGCACGCAGCACAGTACTAGCCATAGGAAACGTTTAGTGAACGAATGAATGGATCAATGAAGGAAGGCAGGCAGCACTTGCAACCCTCTTTTGGACCTGAACTCTTAAGTGTCCCAGCCCAAACCCTTCAGGAGCCTTTGTCCCTGGCTGTTCTCCAATGGGAGACCTCAGGTAGAGTCACATACCAGCCCCAGAAGCTGGCACCACCCCACAAATGCCTTCCCCCAGCTGCCTCCAGGGAACTTTCCCTCCAGCACCTGGGAACCAGTGGGCGCCAGCTCCCCACTCCCCTGCTCCCTTTCCAGCCTCTCTTTCGGAAACACCTTTTTCCTGCCCCTTTAGACCACCCTGCTTCCTGCACAGGAAGAAAGCCTGAGTCCAGGTGCTATTTATAGCAGGGTCCCTCCCTCTAGGCCTCACAGGTGAGAGGCCATGGTACATGGGTGGGGGAGAAGCTTTCCAGGATCCCTGCCCCCCTCCGAGAAGGAAGCTGAGGACAGGAAGGAGGGGCAGAAGCCAGAGGAAGCATCTTAACCCCCAAACTGGTTGTCCCTCCTGGCTCGCCCGCATCTGTTGGAGGCTTCACAGCTCTCCAAGGCCCCCCAGACCCAAAGCTTCAGAGTCAGAAGACCACAGAAAGTACGTTCATAGATGAGGAAACCGAGGCCCAGAAAGGAGAGATTTGAATGCAGTTACACAGGAAGTCGAAAGCAGGTCCTCAGGGTAAAATCACAACTACAAGGGATCACTTCCTTTGGTCAGGTGATCCCTTATGAGTTGAATGTGTCACCAGTAAAGATGGCTGAAGTACTAACCTCCAGGATCTCAGAATGTGGTTGAACGTGCAAGTGGGTCACTGCAGATGTCACTTGTTAAGATGAGGTCCTCCTGGAGGAAGCAAGGCCCTGTTCCAATATGACTGGGTACTTAAAGAAAAGGGAAATTTGGACCCAGACACACGCAGGGAAGATGATGTGAAGTCCACAGGGAGA
This sequence comes from Hystrix cristata, assembly GCA_004026905.1. Classification (NCBI taxonomy): domain Eukaryota; kingdom Metazoa; phylum Chordata; class Mammalia; order Rodentia; family Hystricidae; genus Hystrix; species Hystrix cristata. The sequence goes on from PVJO010001890.1 coordinate 117,710, forward strand.
AGACGGCCGCATAACAACAGAGACACTGGAGCGACGCATCTCGGAGCCCAGGCTCCCCCGGGAGTGCGGTCACCCCACCACCACAGGCCACGGCCTGCACATGGCCCTCTGGTTCTCCTGCGAAGCACCAGACTGTCCTGCCCACCAGTACATGCAGCTCAACTCAGGCCAAGGAACAGGATTCTGGAAACGAAGAACCTCTCTCCCAGTGACCTGAGCTTCCGGCTGTGGGAGGTAGAGGTGGAAGCCACAGAAATAAGAGGTGGTCCAGGAACCAAGTGAGGGGACGCTGTGAAGACCTCAAGGCTCCACTGAGGCCCTACCAGCTTATTAACTCTCCTGGCAGGGGAACTGGGTTGCTTGAGAGGCGCGAATCCTAGCAAGATTAAGGGGATCCACCATAAACAAACTGTGGTACCCTCATGTGCCAGAAATTAAAAGGAACGAAATAGCTTGGCATGGCGGCACATGCCTGTAATCCCAGCTCCATAGGAGGCAGGAGGATTGCAAATTCAAGGCCGGCCTGGCCAACTTCATGAGACCTTGCCTCAAAACACAATAAAAAGAGGGCCAGAGAGAGACAGAGAGAGAGAGAGAAAGAGAGAGAGAGAAAGAGAGTGCGCACAGATACACACACACACATACACACACACACACACACAACATGTACAGAGACATGGAACAAACTACATCACTGAACATGGATGAAGCTCAAAAAGCATGTTGAACTAAGAAGGCAGACACAAGATAGAACATATGATTCCTTTCCTATGAAGTTCAAGAATGAGCAAAGCTGATTTCTGGTGCTACAAATCACAAAGAAATGGGGAAGAGTACTGACGAACCCAGCAGGAGAGAACCTGCAGCTGATGGAAATGTCCTGTGTCTGGGTTAGGGTGCGGGTTCCGTGCAGATACACATTTGTCAAAAACATATCGAGCAGGGTGTGAGCGTGTTGCAGTGATAGAGTGCTTGCCTGGCACGCCTGAGGCCCCAGTTCATCCCCTAAGGCCACAAAACAAAACAAACAACACAGCAAACTGGACACTTAAGATCCGTGCATTTCACTGCTCGGAAATTAGAGCTCATTTCAGATCGCCCACCTTCTCATATCCTTTGCCTCAGCCACATCTGCAACTCCTCCTTCCAAAGCCCGTGTTATTTATATTTCCCTGAAACACAGTCTGGGCAGATAATGAGCAGGCTTTGCCAAACAAAACCCCTGGCCACTCGGGTCGCCGTCACCTCCAGGGGCCTGCAGTCTGTGGCCCAGTGGGCCCAGAAGGACCACATGTCTTTGAGCAGGCACCATCCCTCTGACCCTCAGACAGGGCTCAGCTCCCTGCTGCTGGCAGAGAAACAGCCCTTTGGGGACAAATTTGCCTAGCAATATAGTCTGAGGGCTGGGAGCTGAATGCTTGCGGCATACTTGGCTTTGTTCTGTCACTTTCCTGTCCTACACGGACCCTCAGGGCACCTAGTATTTACATATGGGACACAAGAGGTGTGGGGCACCAGATCAGTGTGGTGGCAATGTCAGCATTAGCTTTATGCCAGGGGTGCCCACACGTTCTGGGAGCCGTCCTCACCAAGCTACGGGGTAGCGTTATTGCCTCCTTCTGCAGAGGCGGGAACAGACGCTCCCCAAGTCATAGGAACAGGAGCCAGACTGACGCCAAGTCCTGTGGCACAACGAGGAGGAGCCAAGGGAACAAGGAGGTGGCCTCCAAGCCGCCAAGGGAAACTGAGGTCCGAGGGCACTCTTGTGGGCCGTCCCTCAGCTAGGCCGAGGCTGAAACGTGCCCTTCACCCCCGAGGAACCCATCGGCACATGTTTCCTGGGCCCCCGCTGTGCGCCAGGACCCAGCCAGGCCACTCCACACCAAGCCGGCTGCGCGTGCCTTATGGGCTCCTCCCTCCCAGGCTGCATCCGCATGCCAGCCCGGGCAGCCTCAAACACAGACGCCTTTGTCTGCGAGGGACGTGGGTGCAGGAGTGACAGTCTCTGCAGCCAGCTTGGCTCCCCACAGCCTCCCAGCCCTGTGGTCACTCTCTGGGCCTCCCTGCCGCCTCTCATTTCTTTCTGGCTGGGCCCGGCAGGAGGAAGTGGAGATGACTCGGGTGTGAGGTGGCGTCTGTGACCACACTCAGTACGGGAGATGTGTACAGCAGGAGGGGCCAGTTGACTAGCTCCCGACCAGCGCAACATTTCAGCAAGGAGCTTCAGCAGGTCACCAGACTAGCCCAGGCCTAAATTCATACACAACAGTTAGCTCCAACTTGGAGGAGAAAATGAGACACAGAATTCAAAATCTATACTTTTACACAGTTTATTTGGGTAAAATGAGCACAGATAATAAAATTAGTGATGTATTTTCTGATGGTTTTTATTGAAAAGTAAGTCTTGGACAGAGGGGCATAGCTCAGTGATATAGCATCTGCCTGGGCATTCAGTCCCCAGCACAAATAAATAAATAAAATCAATCTTATGGCCTGTCAAAATAATTGCAATAACACAATTAGCAGTACTTGATATGCTTAGAGTCTATGGTTAAGTGCCACGGGCCACCTCTACCTTGTGTGGCCCTGGATGTGCTGGGCAGGACAGAGCAGGAGTCAGCAGCCCTGGGACCCCCACCTGATGCCTGAAGCTGTGTGGTTTTGGGCGGGTCGCTTAGCCTCCCCAGTCCTGTTTTAACAGGCCATCTGTGAAGAGAATGTTTGTCCTGCCCAGTTCACAGAGCCGCCTCGCCGGACAGCTGAGATGCTGGCGAGGAAGGACTCGGCTTAGACCATGCCCTGGAGATAAATTTCTGCAGTGAAGACTGGAGGAAGGGTAAGGACAGGCAGATGGAATTTGGGTCAGGAGACGTCGATCAGGCTTCTCTCCACCCAGACCCGGGTGCTGTGGGTCTCAAATACCCAGAGATAGCTTCACACCTGCACCTTCCACCCAGGCCATGCATGCCCAGGACAGAGGGCCCAGGGCCAAGATAAGAAAATGTCATGGGTCCCACATTACAAATATAAAATTACAAACCTGGAATAATCGAGATTTAATTAAACATCTGTAAATGTACCACTGTGTCAAATGCACCCATATTTAAATTTAGTTTTCAAAAAAATTCACTATATTTGGAAACAAGTTTTAGGTTAAAATGTTCTCACTTCCCAATAATTTCTGCATATTCAGGATTACCAGAAAGTAGCCAATTTTTGCCAGGCATGTTGGCACATGCATGTAATCCCAGCACTCAGGAGGCTGAGGCAGAAGGATCAATGGGAGTTCGAGACCAGCCTGATAGTGAATTCAAGTCCAGCCTGAACTATATAGCAAGACCCTGTCTCAAAAAAAAAAAAAAAAAAGCTGATTTTAAATGACTGATAAGTGAACTGCTGAAACCCAAATACTTTTAAAAGCAAAATTATACAAAATCCTTCACATATTTTCCAGCGACATGAACACTTTGGGTGGGCTATGGAGTGTGAGAGTGCATCCTTCCAGGTGTGTGACCCCCAGCTCCCCGGGGTAGGATGCCTGTGGCTCCCAGGTCTCCAGAGCGCCCTCTCTGGCCTCGCTCAGCATTGCAAGGGGATTCCCCAGCGCCGGGCCTTGGACAGCCTCTCTTTCCCCTGTCAGCAGAAGCCAGGATACCTGAATTTCAAGCCTGCTATTGTCACGACTATTATGGGTGACTCCTATCAGAAGGCGAAAAAGACCTTAGGGTGACAGACAACAGTTTCCAGCTCCCCCTCCTCCATTTGTTCCATTGTCCAAATAGTTTTCTGTCATTAGCTCTTTTGGTGGTTGGTCATCTAAACTCTGGATAACACACAAATAGGTCTATTCCCTCTGTGTGACCTTTAGACAGTCTCTATTGTTACCAGCCAAGATAGATGAGGATGGTCCACTTATACTACTCAAGTCTCTCTTTCTTTTTGGGGGTTGGGGGGTACTGGGGATTGAACCTGGGGCCTTTGCCCTGACCTATATCCCCAGCCCTTTTTATTTTGAGGCAGCATCTTGCTAAGTCACTAAATTGCTCAGGCTGGGCTTGAACATGAGATCCTCCTGCCTCGGCTTCCTAGAGTCAACTTCAGTTTCTTTGATTGGTCATTTTGTACCTTGAATCTTAGAATTCCGTGTCTTCTCCCATAATACTCTGATAAGACTCTTGAATCCCTCTGCACGAGATGAAGGGATTGAAGACCCTCCTCTTCCCTCTCCTTAACCACATTCCCCATTTCTGTCAGCCCAAATTTTATTAATGGCCCAGCAACTGCAACTGAGTACACTGAACTTGGTTTAGAGATTACCGGTAACTGTCATTTACAATATTTTGACTATGACAAAAATTTTTTTTCAAAGACAGGGTCTCGCCATGTAGTCCAGGCTGGCCTCGAACTCCTGATCCTCCTGCCTCTGCCTCCTGAGTGCTGGGACTACAGGTGCATGTATAAACATTCTTTAGTCCTAGCCTCAGAGGGCCTCAGTCTCACCGACATCGTTTGGTGTCTTTTCTTTTTTTGTTTCTTGAGACAGTTTCTTGTAAATTGCCCAGGCTGCCCTTAAACTCACAATCCTCCTGCCTCAGCCACCCAAGTGGTGGGATCACAGGCGTGTTGCCACCACACCCAGCACTTTCCTCAAGCGATAAAATGAGGACAGCATAGCTCGTTCTAGCACCTTGTCAGACCCAGTAAAGAGGTTAAGGAATTTGAGTGACACTAGCTTTTTACAAACAGAGTATCTTATTTTTCTAGATTTATTATCTGACTTGTAGCAAGACTGATAATAACGGCTCATAGTATTTGGGAAATTTAGATAACACTCTAAACCATGATTTCTTCACTAGTAAAATGGAAAGAGCACTAGCATCTATCTCAGTTATTGCAAAGATTAAATTGAATGATATAAATGAAAATGCTTCATAGTTGAGTGTGATGGCATGTAATCCCAGCTATTTGGGAGGCTGAGGCAGGAGGATCTCTCGAGCCTATGGCTCAGCCTGGGCAACACAGCATGACTCTCAGTAAATAAAAAATTAAAGCTCTTTACCTGGTGTGTTGTTATCCCAATTTAAGGGATTACGACCTCGTTTCCCTTCCAAGAGAGAAATCTTCAGTTTGGGCCTCAACACAGCAGGCAATGGTTTAGGAAGAAGTACATTCTCTAAAGGGCACTTGGGGAATAACTGGGGAGTCTGAGTGTGGTCCAAATATTAAATAACTCTGCTAAGCCAGGCATGATGGTGCATGCCTGTAATCAGGAGGCTGAGGTGGGAATATAGAAGTGAACTCGAGGCCAGCCTGTGCTACGTAGTGAGTTCGAGCCTCAACGACATACCAAGACCCTGTCTCAAAAAAACCTAAAATAACAACTCTGCTAAATCCAGTTTTATTTTATGTGACTAAGGTGGTTACATAGGACAATGTCCTTGTTCTTAGAAAATATGTTCATAAGTATTTAGGGGTTATGTGTCATGATGTCAACAAATTATTTTCAAATAGCTCAGAAAAATATTATATGTATGTATATATAAATAGAGACAATAAATGTCTAGATTTACTACTAACATTTTGGGACACTGCTCCCTATCTACCCACCTACCTACCTACCTACCTATCTGTGGTCTCTGACTCGTTCTACATAAATATCTCCAAGAAGTTCCCCTCTTTCAGAGAGAGACCTCAAGCAGTACAGCAAAATGTTAACAATCGGCGAATCTAGATAGTCACTGTACTAGTCTTTTACCTTCTCTGCTGATTTGATCACATTCAAAATAAATCTCTATGGGAAAAAAACCCCGCAGTGTTGCAAAGCGCCCCACCTATTCTGCGTCCCTCTGGGCACTGAACATGAGCCCTGACGACGGCTTCCACACCTTCCCCGTGAGGAGGGGCAGGTAAAGCTGACAGTGCCCTGTGATGACAGCAGGCACAGAGAGACCGAGAGGCATCACGCAGTGTGTGGGGTGCCGCACACAATCAAATCCCTCCGAGCTTCGGGGAGGGAGAGCCAGGAGACCTTACAGAGCTACCCAGAGGAGAGACAGGCAGACAGGGCAGCTGCTGAGTCTGGTCCTGGCCGGGGTGCCCTGCCTGTCCATGTGCCTTGTCAGCTGTCTCTCCTTTGTTCCAGGCAAGCAGGAATAGAACAGTTGGCATCTTGGCACTGCCCAGAACCCAGCTACTCCTTCCAGTCAACTCAATTATCTGCACCAATGAGCTGGGAAAAGAGGTGCTGGAAATCAACTTTAGCAATAATTTAGTGAGGACCCATTCTACACTGCTAAGCTTGAAGTCTACAAAAGAATTAGATAATACCAGAACCAAATGAAAGGATTTCACAACAAACAGTAAAAAGCAGGTGATAGAGTCAGACGCTCCCACACAGCCCAGTTCCCAGATTTTCAGTCCACAAATGGAAATCAAGAACTACTCTGCCTGATACTCGCTGACCCGCTTATGAATGACCTGTGCCAGGCAGCTCACAGCTAGAGTGCTGCTTTTCCAGACACAGTGGAGATAAAGCTTCACTTGTTCCAAGGGCAACAAGCGCAAGAGGATGGCACAGCAGTGGGGACATCTGTCATTTATTGAGCACACACCTTTAGCATCCCAGGGACTGGTTCGGGCCTTTTGCTGCTTCAATTGATTTATGCAATCATTCTATCTTGTGTTCCCCAAACTTGCCGTTTTGTTTGGAATCACTGTGGTGTGTGTGCATATGCAGGGCAAAGGAGTATCAGGCGGGAGGCAGTGGTAATGAACAGCTGAGCTGGGCCAAGCGTAGTGGCGCATGCCTGCAATTTTAGTATTTTGGGAGGCTGAGCCAGAATGATCCCAAATTCGATAACTGCCTGGACAATTTAAAGAGACCCTGCCTCAGAAAAAAATTTTTAAAGAGCTGAGAATGGGGTTGGGGATTCAGCTCAAATGGTAGAGCGCCTAGCAAGTGCAAGGCCCTGAGTTCGATCTCCAGCACCACCCCGCCCTCCGAAAAAAGAGCTGAGAATATAACTATATAACTCAGTGGTTGAGAATTACCTAGTGTACACAGGGCCCTCAGTTCAATCCCCAGTAGTGAAAGAGTGTCTTAACTACTTTTTTCTCATGGCTGAGACAAAATACCCGACACCCAAAATTAAGGGAAGGAAGGTTTATTTAGCTCACAGTTTGTAGAATTTTCAGTCCATGATCAGCTGATTCAAGGCAGGGTGGCATGGCAGACAGGCAGAAGGCAGCAAGGTAAGCAAGGGGTGGGCCAGCCTCTTTCTGTCCCTTATATCTTACCCAGGCTGCCAGGATTAGGCTGGTGCCAAACCAATTGGATTGATTCAGTAATCACACGCCCTTAATCCCAGCATCACACACTCTAGATCCAGCACCTCTGAAAAAGCCCCACCAATGACCTCATGAGGCTTTGAGGGAACATTTAGGCACAAACCATAACAAAAAGAAAGAAAGAGAGAGTGAGAGAGAGAGAGGAAAAAGGGAGAGGAGCAGGAGGAGGAAGGAGAAGTGGAAAAATCAGAAGAGGGAGGAGGAGGAAGAAGAGAAGAAGCAGGGGAGGAGGAAGAAGAGGATGATGAAGAGGAGAGGAGGAAAAAGAGGAGGGAGGAAGAAAGAGAGATCAGGCAAATTGGGAAATGTCCTGTGGGTAAGGCAAAACATTTTCATTGCAGTTTTCCCGGGAGAGAAACTGAGTCAAGGTTTCAAAGCCTGCTTAACATCACACAGCAGTAATGATACTAAGGTGCAGGATATAATTTCAGTCACCAGCATTTGCCGCCGATGCTCACCGCGGGGTAGACTTCACATGCAGGGTCTAGATTTGAACTCTGACTCCAAGTCTGACTCATTTCATGATCCAAAATCATATACTTTCCCTGAAAACCCCTGAGAATGCCCCCAGTAATGATCTGCAGGAATAGGGCTGCTGGCGCCAGGGAGAAGAAGAGATGGGAACAGACACACGGTGGGTGTTTCCAAATAGCAAAAGGCTAATGTTTGGCAGGCAATTATATATATTCTGTGTAGCTTACTTCAAAATCCCCCATTTCATTTGGAGATACATTTTGGTGAAGCCAGCTAACATTAGGTATCTTCTGCCAATGGGCAGAAGTCACCCCCATGACAGATTAATAACGCAATGAAGAACTCTGAAAGACAGCAATGTCCAAACTGTTGTTAGGGTTCCCCAGCAATAGAGGGGTCCGAGCTGGGTGGCCCCGGGAAAGAAGGTTCACGCTGGTTCTTCTGGAGGTGGTGATATTTAAGGTTCTTCCCAACACTTAAGTTTCATTCTATGGAAGTTGCCATTTACTCGATTTACAAATGGATTTTAAAACCAGGGAAGGGATATAAAGTGGGTCAGTATTACTGACCAGATGGGAAAGGGATCATGTCACTAAAAGCTGTGGCCAGTCAAGGGTTCCGGAGAGTAAATCAGCTCAGCCGTGAGTGGTTCCTGGTTCTAACCTTCAAAGTGCATCACAATCACCAAGGGAGATTTTAAAATGACAGATACTGAAGCTGCATTCCAAACCAAATGAAGCTGGGTCTCTGAGGATGGGCCCAGGGATCAGTAATTTTTAAAAGCTCCCCAGGTGATGCCAGTGCCAACCCAGATGAAGAACCATAGAGCTAGAGAAAATGAAGCTCTCACTGAGGCCAAGTCTGGTCCCCTCTGAGCCTCAGGGTGACCAGGAAGCAGTTCGTCTCCGCTTTTGGGCCAGCCATGTCCTGATGTGGGGGGCTTCAGGGGAGACTGTTGGGAAGACCCTTGACTTTCTAGTTATTATAAAGTGTTCCTGAATTTACAGAGACAGGAAGTAGAATGGTAATTTCCAGGGGCTGGAGGGAAGAAGGGGGGAATATGCTTTAAATTTGGGAAGATTAAAAACGTTCTGGGGATGAATGGTGATGATGCTTGCACAACAATGTCAATGTATTTAAGGTCACCACACAGTAGGTTTAAAAGCACTTAATAAGGTAAAGTATTTGTCCTATTGCTGGGACAAAGTACTTGACATACATAATCTAAAGAAGAAAAGGTTTATTGTAGCTCACAGTTTGAGAGGTTCAGTCCATGGTTAGTTGACTGCAAGGCAGGAGGATCACGGCAAAGACGTGGCAGAGGAAAGCAGCTCACCTCATAGCCTCCAGGAAGAAGAAAGAGCAGGAAGAGCCAGAAGAGAGGAAGGGGCCAGGGATCAGATATAGTCCCCATGGCGGTGCCCCCATTACCTACCCAGACACACCCACAAGTGTGTTTTACTAATCTCCTAAGCATCTCTCATACCAGTCAAGTTGACAACCAAGTATAATAGTGACAAACCAGGCATGGTAGCACATGCCTATAATCCCGGCACTCTGGGAGGCTGAGGCAGGAGGATCATGAGTTCAAACTCAGCCTAGGCAATTTAGAAACTTAGCAAGACACTGTCTCAAAAGAAAAAAAATTTAAAAGGCTAGGTATGTAACTCAGTAAGAAGGTCCTAAGCCCAAAGACAGAGAGATAGAGAAAGAGAGAGAGAATAACCATGATATTATATGTGTGAATATATATATATTTTAGCACGACAAAAAGTTTTAAGTGTTTCAAGCATAGTAATTAAAAAGAAAAATATAATAAATACCATAGTTTACTCCAGGAATACAAGGGCAACTCAACGTAAGAAAAATAATCAATGTAATATACCACATTAATAAAATGAAAGAAAAAACAAAATCATATTATTTCAAGTGATGCCTAAAAAAGCATTTGACATGCACCAATGCCTTTTCTCAATAAACACACTTAGTTAACTAGAGGCAGAAGGGAATTTCCTCCACATGACAAAGGGCATTTATGAAAACTTCACAGCTACCATCACACTCAAGAGTGAAAGACTAAAAGCTTCCCCCTAAGATGGGAAACAAGAGAGTGGATGCCTGCTGCTGCTATTCAACACTGTACTGAAAGTTTGAACCGAAAATAAGAACATCTAATTGGAAAGAAGAAGTAAAATCATCTCTATTCACAGTCAACATGATCCTATATATGGAAAATCCCAAATAATCCACACACTAACTATTCTAGAGGTACAACATCAACATACAAAAATCACTTGTGGTAGTATTTCACTTTCGAATACTCCCTACTCATCCAGTAGCTATCTATCATCTCCCCTTCCCCCTTTTTCCCCACTTTTAAATAAATTGTCCTCTAAATAGTCTTCTCTTAATTAAAAAAAAAAAAACTTGTGTTTCTAGACACCAACAATGGACAATCCCAAAAGGAAATTAAGAACAATTTCACTTAGGAAAAATTTCAGACCATCTGAGGACTGGCTATCAGAATGGTCTCATAGTCTTTTGAAGTGGAAACATCTTGTTATTAATGGTCCTTGGCAGAGGCACATGCATCAGCGCCTTTAATTTTTCATGCATATTAGTGCATCTCATATTAAAATTAAGTAGAGCAAATAGATTTGATGAGGATGGTAGCGCAGACTGACCAGGACATGGGCAAGAGGCTGAACCATATCCACAGAGCCATCGGAGCGGCCCGGGTCTCAGTCATCCTGCTTCCCCTCACGCCTCAAGAGTCACAGGAAGCTGGAAAGCGAAATCCCAGGCCCCTTGGAGGAAATCAAGTCTGAGTCAGGCTCTCAAGGAGGTGGAAGGACAAAATAGGCCCCAGGAAACTATTTACTGAGGAGGGTGTTTTTCACTTGAGAAATTGGTGGGTTTTGGATTTTTTTTTAAATCAAAGAGGGAACTAAAACTGTTTCTAATTTTTTTTTTTTTTTTTGGTAACTAGGGGCCAGAAGGATGAAGTGTTGGCCAAGTATTGCCACATTTCTTAGCTCTCCATGTTCCAGAGACTGAAAGCTGGTAGTCGGTTCCATCACAGCGCTAGCGTTTCTTACTCTTTGCTGTTTTTCTGTTCCTCTCTCTTGCTAACAGCTAAGTAACATCTGCTGAGGTCTGTGGATCCAGGCACCAGGGAGAGAAAGCTGAGTACAAGGAGGCAGCTTGCTAAAAGGGAACACGCCATGGACAGGGAGCGGAGGACCTGTGCTCCAGGCTGGCGTCCACTGCGAGCTGCAGCTGTGTGGCCAGGAGCCCATCCCTTCCTTCAGGACGCCTTGATTGTGTCTGTGAGAGGGAGGAGGACAGGGCTGGGGTGGGGAGGGTGGAGATCCTTTGGACTTTAATATTCTAGTGGTTCATAAACAAATCCTTTAAGAATTCAAAAGAACTTTAAAAGACAGAGGAAGTGACATTGTTTGAAAAGAGACAAATCTGAAAAGATGAACAGAAGACTTTCTACTCTAGGCCACTCTTTTCTACTGGCCCAAAGCTGAGTGGATAGCAGAGGATCACACGGACTGGGGTGCTGGCAGTGGGGATGGGGGTGTCATATTAAGCAAGGGAAGGACAAACAGCCAAACAGCTGTGTCACCAGGAAAACCAGCAGATCCCAGAAATCAGCACCACTGTAGACCACTTTTTGTGGGAAGGGAGGGAAAGCCAAACTACTCCCAAAGAATGAATAAATGGGTATTTAAGTGAAATAGGAGGCCTCTGGGTGGCACTTAGATCTTTTTCCAGTCTTACTAATTTGGCAAACATTTATGAAGTGCCTACTGTGTGCGGAGTGTCACAGGTGGTCAGATAGGGTGTTTGGTTAGAAGACATTCACAGGGAGATAAGGCGTGTGCACAAATACCCAAATGTCTAAAATACAAAGTAAAATGTAAGACCTGCCTCAAGGGAGTTTGAATAAATTGCAGGAATAATTCTGATTAGAGGCTTCTCTCAGGAAATGGACTCTACGGGCTGGAGCAAAGATCTGAAAAACCTTCTCTATTCTTCCAGCAATTTCCCTGGCTCACTTTTACAACCATGAAAACCACGGCAGAATGGTTAGGAATTATTCGCTCTCTGATCATCTAGAGAGTTGGCCACACAGCCAGAGAACTACAAACTGATTGAAAACTTCCCCTAGAAAGCAACAGTGAAAGCACATACAGTGTAAAGCTCCCCCAGAAGAGAAAAGTCTATAGTAACGGGCATTCCCTGTCTCCTTTTTCAAAGTAAATCTAGATGCACCAACCAAACTCAAAGGGGGATTTAAAAAATTCATAAGCAAGCTGCAGTCACATGTATATTTGGCCTAAGGGGGCCAAGCTCTGCCCATCTGTTGAAGTGCTCCTGCCCCATTATAAGTAAGTTGCAGGGCACCAAAGTGTGGGGTGGGGAGAACCCACAGAATGAAAACCCAGGCAAGCCAGGGCTCTTGCAGAGCAGACTGGCCACAGGCTTTTCGGCCTTGAATTTGAACGAGCCAATGGTATCCCAATCACCGAAACAGGAAGCCAGATAAACAGCATGTTATCAAGGGGGGGATCCAGCGCTTCCCTTAAGCCGGCGCCAGCTGCGCCCTGTGACTGTCCTAACAAAGTCCCATTGAAACACCAGCTGATCTTCCTGCGTTAGGCTGGGGTGGGGGGGCAAGGAGCCCTCTCTGCTGAGCAGACATTACCCAGCACACTGCCCCAGCCACCCACCACTCGGTCCTCTCCAGTTCCTGCCTGCCGCCTTTGCCCTCTGCGGATCTGGCTAGGTCTCCACCCTACGTCCAGTTCTCACAGACCCTGAGGATTAGCGGGGCCCACAGGGCCCAGGCACCTCCGGCCTCAGGTGAGCGCCTCCCAGCCTGCTCACCAAACCCCTCCTTTCCCCTCCCTCTCTCCTCAGAGAGCAGCTTTCCGCGCTCCCAGACGCCCTGGGCGGGCGCTAGAGAAAGCAGCTTGGGGAGACACAGCCAGAGGGTGCTGCTCTGCGCATCCTGCGGCCCGGGGAACATTTTCTGGAGTGGCCGGCAAGGTAACCTGCCCTAGCTGTCCCGCTAGTTCCTGCTAAAATGGGAGCAGAGTTAACTCTTTGCTTCAAAGAAAGCGAATGAGTAGTGTGTGTGGGGTGTGTGTGTGGGTGTGTGTGTAACGAAGCACTGGGTACCCCGATTATAAGAGCTCGACGCACTTTAAAGTTCTGGTATTTCACATTAAGGGAAACTGAGGCTCAGAAAGGGTGGAGCTGAAGAGCCATGGAGAGTCACCTCCCGGATCAGACGCGCAGTCGGTTGGGACAGCTAGGTACACCCCTTCCCCGGAAGCCACCAGCATCCCGGTTGTTATTCCTGCGCTTCTCAGGAGCCCAGCCCGAAGCCTCCCAGGGCACCGGGCTCTCCTTCCCTGGGCTCGCGCGGTCCCGCAGCACCCGCCAGGGCAGTCTGCAGAGTGCGGAGCTGCAGCGCCCCGCGCCCCGCCCCGCGCCCGCCACTCACCGGCGCGTCGGTCCTCCCGGGCTCGGCGTCCGCGCCGCCGCCGCGCGGAGACGCGCATCGCCCGGAGCAGCGGCGGGCTGGCGTCCTCTCCTCGCCGCCGGAAAGTTTCCGGGGGGCTCCGGGCCGGGCCCTCGCGCGAGGCTCAGCGTGCGCCGCGCGCCCCGGCCGCGGGCCTCTCACTGGGGCCGCCGGCCCCGGCCCCACGACGAGGAGGAGGCGGCATCCCGAACAAAGTGCCGGCCCCGCGGCCGGGCGGCGGGCGGAGCCTCGTGACCCGCTGCCCCAGGCACACGCCGGCGGCCCGCGCCGCGGCCGGGGGAGGGGCGCGCCGGGCCGGGCGGGGGACGCCGAGCTTCACCCCCCGCGCTCCGTGCCAGTTTAACCCGCAAAGGGGCGGAGGCGCGGGCCCTGCCAGACTCTGTCACGGAAAGCTACTCCCGTAACCCTTTCCTGCCTCGCCTCCCGCCCCTCCTCCCGGCCACCGCAGCGAGGCAGCTGCTGGGTGGCGGCGGGCCGCGAGCTGTCAGGGCAGGAAAGCTGTGCACAATTGAGCTTTTCCTTCACAATCGAGCTTTTCCTTTGCCCAGGACCTGCCACCACCACTTCCGGCCCGGGTTTCCCTCCCTCTTCCCCACGCGCCCTCCGGTTGCTGGTTGTGGCCGTTCTTTTGGAGAAAGGGATAGAGGAATCAGTGCGCAAACTTACCCGCTTCTGACTGTGCCACCCGCCGCCCTCCTCTCTGTGACCCTGTAAGGGTCAGACTGTCTGACCTGGGACTCTTGAATGCAGAGGACAGGGGAGGCCGGGAGTGCCTAGCAACTAGTAGGTGCTCAGTAAAGCAAGTGACTTTTCCACCACCTTCCTGACCTGCCACTGCCCCTCCTTCTTCCAGAGGCGTGTGAGGAAGGGGGAGGGGGTCAGAAGGGGGAGGAGAGGGGAGGAGAGGAAAGAGGAAATGACAAGACTTTCGGACTGTGTGTGGGAATAAGGTTCTCAACCTGTCCGTAGTGCTCGCAGTACACGTAGGCCTCGGCCCTGCCTGTCCACCCGGAGTCCCAGGCTCTGCGGCAGAAGGAAATTGGCGGCCTGTGCTCCTGGAGCAGACTTTTAACTATGTGGGAAAAGTGGAGTCATTGTGCCCAAGGACCCAGCAGATTTGACCGGACACTTCCCAAACTCCAGCCAACAAACATGAGGACTGATTTCTTTCCAGAGTGTTAGGGTAGGAGGTTGGGAGGGCGAGGGAAAGCAAAATGCTTCCTCCCTAGGAGATCTCCTTGCTCTTTTCCAGCCGATCAGCCAGCCAGTTGGGAGCAGAGCCGGGATTAAAGCCCCCGAGCCCCGACGAGTCCACCCACACAGTGGCTGTGGACATAAGGGAGAGATAAGGCAACACTAGACGATGACTTTCAAGATGTTCCCAACTGATCAGAAAAAAAGATTTTTGTGTGATTTTTTTTTTCCATGAAGAGAATGAACTCTCTTTTAGTGGGGTGAGGGGACTAAGATGAGCCCCTTCCCTGTGCATAATGTCTAAAAGTGGGGGCCTTAAGAGAGATTGGCTATACTACTTACAGGTCATGGGCACTTAAATTCTCCAGCTGCTGTCTTAATTTCTTCATCTGTAAAATGGGATAGTAATATTTAAGATTACTGGAAGGATTAAATGAGGTAGTACATGTGATACTTAAAATAGTGCCTGGCAAGTCCTCTGTAAATGTTAGCTGCTCCTTTGATCTCTGACAACCCTGTATCTAATTTGGCATTCGATGACGTGTTAACAGGAATCCTTTCTTGCTTCTCACAGTCCTCTCAACCTGCATTAGTGGAGCCCGATGCCTTAAGAAGCACTGTCCTTTCTTGAGGGTTCAAAGGATTGGACTGGCTGAACTTCTTGGGCGTCCTATGCCCAGGGACAAAGGACCGTATAGTAAGCATGCAAATGGACACCAGAGACTGAACTTATTGTGAGGCTGGATGCCTGGCCCCCGTCCATCTATACCAGTAATGTCACAGGCATGATGCCGGGTGCCACCCAGAATGTTCTGGGGTTGAATCTCTTCCATCTGTGTGTAGGATCGATATTCTTTCCCAGGTATGTGTGGGTGGTCACACAAGTCCTCCCTGATGCTGCTCCAGATGTCCCCATCACAGATCTCCAGCAGTGAACTTGGACTTGTAAGCAAACGTAAGGGCAGGTAGATGGATCGGTGACGAAGGAATGAAGGACGGGGTCAGTCTGGTAGTGGTCACAGAGGATACGAAGGCTCCAGAGAAGGGATAGAACTGGCAGAGAGGAGAAGCCAGAACTGACTATGGACAGAGTGCAGTTTGGATAAGAAACAGGGTCCCCGCCCGCCCATCCCAGAAGTGGTCTCTGCCAAGTGCCTACCTTGTGAGTGCTTTTTGTCTAAACACAGTGATGACTCAGTTGCTCTGAATCAAGCAAATGGATTTTCCTGAAATATAAAAATCAATAAGAGGTAAAAGCAAGGCCCTGGCTCTGGGGAGGGTGGGTGGAGCGAGCCAGCAGGGGACTGGGAAGTGAAACTTGCATGGAAGGAGAGTTCAGACTCACTGCACAGGACCCTTGTCCTGCTCACCGTGTCCCATCCCCACTGAGAAGGGGACTTCAGCCCTGTCGATCTCACTGTGGCACCCTAAAACCTGACAGCTGCTCTACTCCCCATCCCCCACACCCTAGAACAAATCCTGCTTCTGGGCAGGAGATTGTTAACAAGAGGATTAATGTCAGCGTGACAAATGGGTTTTAAAAAATCAGCCCAGAATCCCGTAGTCACCCCTGTGGAGACTCAGACCTGGCCTGAGATCGGATGAGAGCTTTGGGAGCCCCAAGAAGCACAGCAAACGCTTTTTTAGCACAGCCTGATTTCTTTGGGGACTCTGTTTTCCTGCCACCTTGAGCTCTGTGGACTAATGCTTATTTGTTTCATGGCTTGGGTTACCTGATGAGGGACTTAGGGGATGGGAGCAGAATCAAAGCGCCTACGTTCCATGTGACCCTCCTGCATCTTGTCCGGGGTGGGCAGAGCAGTTTGTAAGGCACTTTGCAAGGATAGGAAGACAGTGCTTTGCTTTATTTTTGTGAACATGTAATAGACGTCATTAGCACCCCTGAGATGGAGTCCGAGGAGCTTCTGACTTCCTCCTGCGGAGCCAGTGGAAAAACACTGGGTCTGCCTGCAGAGGACCACACTCCGAGCTTCACTTGTGCCTCCTGCTGGAGTTCGTCACCCCAATTTGCTCTTGACACCCAGGGGACAGCAATATCCACCTGCCAAGGCTGCGGTGAGTATTCAGTGAGATAATGGAAGAGAAAATCGTTTACATAATGTGACTCAAGTATGAGCAGAAGTGCTGTGATCACACAGAAAGCATCAGCTTGCACCCCAGCCCCGCCCCGCCACCCCCAGGCCACTTTGCCCTGGCTGTGGGCTCAGTGCTTGAAAGCCCATTTCCAAGCGACATGAATTTGTCCACCTATAACCCTCGTCCTTTCTGATTCATTAGCCAGCCAGCCAGGAGCTTCCTCTGCTGGTGCTACGGGCTGGGGCAGGCCGTTTTGGCATCCTGGCTGGGGGCACGTTGAGGCTTTAAGAAGGGTTCACTGTTGGTTGCTCCAGCTTACGAAGACTGGGGAGAAATAGTCCGTGGGGACAAGCTGGCACAGTAATGAATGTTTTCCGAGAGCAGCGAGTCACTGCCTTATCGGGAAGATGCCGTTTCTCCCTAGCTCAGTTACCAGGAAGTGAGATGAGCTGAGTGCCGCTGCAGTGTTTTTCCAAAGATGGCCTTTGAAGAGGAATGTTTCTTTAAGGGACCAGCAGAGTAGAGATGGGATTGGCAGGGAGAAGCGGGGCCCCTTTAATAAGCCTGGCTCTGGCTGTGCAATCCTGGGGAAGACAATGACAGGCCATACTTATATAGTAGTTGTCATGTACAGCAGCTATCTGAAGCACTTAACCTATATTAACCCATTTATTCTCACAGCGAGCCTATGTAATAGGCATCCATTTTTGTCTTTTTGCTAAATTAAACATTTTTTTAATTTTAATTTTTTTTAAAGAGTTGGGTCTCAGTATGGTGCCCAGGCTGGCCTTGAACTCCTGGGTTCAAGCAATCTTCCTGTCTCAGCCTTCCAAGTTGCTGGGACTGCAAAATGTGTACTACTACACCCGGCCATTGGTATCATTTTTGTCTCCATTTTATAGGTGGGTAAGTCAAGGTCAAGTATCTTTTCTGGGTCTAACAGCTAGTAAGTCCTAGAGCCAGAATCTGAGCCCAAGCCATCTGCCTCCTGTGTACATTGCTTTCAAGTCTTCATACATGCAGGAGGCTACAGTCCATGGTAGTGTGGGGTAGTGGTGAAGGGCTCTGTCCTTTACTACCTTCAGCAAATTTTGTTTCTTTCTTTTCAGCAGCTTTACTGAGGTATAATTTACATACTGTAAAATTTCCCCCTTGTAAGTACACAACCTTATGACTTGCAGCAAATCTACGGAGTTTTATAGTTATCACCCATCCAAGTTTCAAAATATTTCCCAAGTTTTCTCATTTAGTACATGTTTTAATCTGAGTAGCAGTTTTCTCATCTGTAAATTGGGAATAACACTTGTTATGAGCATAAAATGAACATGGCAATGGGATTATTATTATTATCATTATATTATCTTACAGTCATTTAAATACAGACTTTTAGAACTAACAGCGGTTTGAACAACTATCTAATCTCACCTTCTTCCTGAACAGATAAGGAATCTGGGTGCCAAGTTGTCTAGCAATTTGTCAGTTAAAGATCTGTAGTAACTTTGATGGCAGGGTTGAAACTGGAACTCAAGTCTCTCAGTTGGTATATCTGTGCTTTTGTGTCTCCAGAGGGACCTTCCACTCAAGTCACAGGGGTGTCATGGTCCACACTATCTCTACCTGTGTGGGTGCCTCGGGAGTGACGCTGACCAGAGGCACGGACCCCAGGACTTTGCTGTGCTGGGCCTCCCAGCACTTTGGCCTTGGGGCAGAGAATGCTGCTGGAGCAGTCTCGGTGCTGAATCTGGAGGCAGGATCTAATGTGGAAACTAAGGCAGGAATATTCACTGTCAGAACAGGGTGTGCATTGACTCCAAGAATCCAGGACACAGCCAGTCCAACGGTCAGGAGACTCTGGGGCAAGGCCAGCTTTGTGGGCTTGTGACCTGTGCAGTCACACTGTTCCCCGTGCTTCGAAAGGCCCCCTCCTTGGTTTAATGTTTGCAGTCTTAAAATTCTTAATAATTTCAAGCAAAGACTCCTACAGTTTGTTTTGCATAGGATCCTATAAAGTATAGAATCACTTTGGCCCACAGGTCAGAAAGCAGAGCCCCAGCTAGATTCTTCCTTCCTTTCTTTCTTTCTTTTTTTTCTTTTTTTTTTGGTGCTGGGCATGGTGGTACATGGCCATAATCTCAGCACTCGGGAGGCTAAGGCAGGAGGACTGGGAGTTCCAGGTCAGCCCAGACTACATATGAAGTTCCCCCGTCACAAACAATAAGAATGACAAGAACAACAAACCATTGAAAAAGTGGGGCGGGGGTAGTGCTGAGAGTGGTAAACAGAGGTGAAGAAAGAGGTTCAGGCCATGATAGGGTCTTGGCCGGGAGAGGAACAGGCAGGGCAAGGGAGCCCAGAGGTGGCTGCATGGGTGTGGGTGTCAGTCCCATGAGTTGGAGGTTGTAATGTCTGTTTTGGTGGGGCGGAAGAGAGCGATGGGAGCTGTGAATCATCAAATGAGACCGAAGATAAGCTATAGAGGTGAACAGCGATGCAGGCAGCAGGAAAAGCAGGCGCAACTCTCCACAGGAGATAAGAATGGGGTCCAGATGCTGGATCTACCAGGGGATGGGGGATTTGAGGCAATGTGGCTCACCAGATCACATGCAACTTTGTTAGTCCCACATTCGCTGCGTCGCAATATTGCATCTGGTGGGAGGCTTCTCTGGAGGGTGGGTAGGAGTCCCACATAATGACCCTCCACCTCTCTTCAGGTCCTTGCCCTCACTCCAGTGAAGAATAGAGGACTGGGGCTCTTAGAGAGAAATGGGGGAGCCAATGCTGGTATAGTGCAAAGCGAAAGTTTATTTAAAGTGTGGCAAATACAGAGAAAGCAGAAGAGAAACTATCTTTGCAGCAGAGTGGTGCTACAAGACAGGCGCATCCCACTTGAGATGCCTGGTGTGTACGAGATGTGACCATACTTACAGGAATAATGCCATCTTGTTGATTGCTGTGAGTGAATTCAATCAGGCTCTTAGCCTTTGTTTCTGTGAAGGCGACAAGGTCAGCATACAGTACAGAAGTCACACTTTCATAAAGGATACAGTAGGGCACTTTTCCTTCAAGCATATGGTGCGTGATAAACGTGATGATTTTACAGTGGTCAGCCACAGATAAGCATGTGATGATTTTACAAGGTTAGTCGTTGGTGCTTTGCCCTGGGTTTTTATGTCCCTCTGCCCCTACACTGTGTGCAGCTGTTGCCTTGGTTTCTCCCCCATGAAACACAAAGAATCCTGACAATGCCTGTGTGGCAGGGCTGTTGGGACGATTTGATGAGATGATGCAGGTAACAGGTGGACACAGTGCCGGGTTCAACCTGAGAGTCCCAAAATACTCCTTTCTCCCTTTACTGATTCAGGTTGAGGCTCCAAAATGCTAAGAATCACTTGCACATCTAAAGAGTCCTTCTTCCAGGAGCTTCCCTCCCCATCTTGGGAGAGCCAGGATTCTGAGTTTCATCTTAGAAAGGTCTGTGCTCACTCGGCCTGGCAGAAAGAGAAGCTGGCTGCGGCAGGGGCTGGTGAGCCTGCTGCAAGAGACGCCAGCCCTCCCCGCTCCCAGGCTGCCTGCCAGCAAGGCTGCCTGGGGGGAAGCTTGTCGGGGTCCCGCTGTGGGATTTCTAGGAGAAAGGTGCAGGGTGGATGGCGATCCCTGTTCCCCAAGCTACTCTCACTCCGGGCCTTTAGGGAGTGGGACATGATCTACTGGTGACTGATGTGCCAAGCTGCGGCTGCAGCCTGCTCCCTGGTGAGTACAGATGTGCCCAGCAGCAGTCATAGCCCACAGCCCACACCTGTTCTTTAGATCAGCTGCTGTAACTCTACTCCTCGGAAAGCAGGCCAGGTGCCCGGGCCTCGCCAAAGTCCTGCTTTCCCGAGGCAGGTGGGAAGGCAGGCGTCTGCCCGTCACAGCCCAGCCTTGCTCCCTGCGGCACACAACCCACAGGCCCCAGCGGTTTATTGATCCCGACCTCCTCCCCGCACCGCAGCGTTGGGTTGGGAGAGACCGCAGAGCAAGGACCTTGAGCCAGATATACAAAGGAAGCTGCCGTCTAATATTCCAGGGGACCTTCGGGTGTGAAAGTCTGGGGGAACCGCAAAGAGGACGGAGGAGCCACAGTGGACAGACAGCTCCTGGAGAGGCCGGGTGGGGGTGACCCTGGGAACGGAGCAGAACTCGCTCTTTGGACAGCCACGGAGACACCGGTGGACGGACGCCGGCCTCGGCAGCCGAGCCGCAGTCCCCGGGGCGGCCCCGGGAGGGAGCAGCGCCCCTGGCGGAGGGCCTGGGAACTGGGAGTCCCGAAAGCCCAGGTAGGTGGAAACGCTCGGCGCGCCGAGCCCACGACGCCCGGCCTCTGCGTCCAGACCTGCACAGCGCGCCGCGCGGGCCGGCGCCCACGAAGACCCGCCGGCAGGAGGCCAGGTGGCGAGTCGGCCCGGCCGTGCCCGCACTGCCCTCCCGCACCCACGTCAGCGCTTTCCGCGAGCATCGCCCGCGCCCGCGCAGGGCAGGAGCCTCGAGCGGCGCTGGCCGCGAAGACCCGGGCGGGGGCGCCTCCTTTCCCCACCGCGCGTGTGGCCGGCGGCTGGTGGCCGGACGCGGGCCGCTGCTGCCCCCTGCTGGCGCGCGTCGCCCTGCGGGACCTGGGCGAATCCCGGGAAGGATGGAGTATTGGAAAAACCTGGCCCTCCGTCCGGGCGGGGTAGGCGGGAACACCCCAGCTCAGAAATGTGCTCATCTGGAGCTCCTCTGATGAGCCCAAGAAGGAATTACAATAAAACCCAGACCGCGTTTCTGGGAAGAGTGAGACAGACTAACAGCTTGCCCCCTTCAGCCTCGGTGCCCTGGAAAACCCTGCTGCCAGTTCTGAAGCCAAACTGGGAAGCCATTAGCCACGCTCCCCTGCCAAGCTCAGCTATTGGGAGAAAACAGAAGACAGAAAAAAAGGCTATGCTCAAGCAGCTCAATGTTTTTCAATCATGATTTTATTTTGCTCTCTCTCAAATTTTTTTTTTTTTTTTTGGTGGTGCTGGGGATCAAACTCAGGGCCTTGGGAATGCTAGGCAAGCACTCTGACCACTAAGCTAAATCCCCAGCTCCTCCCTCCTTCAATTTGAATGCTAAGCATTTGTAAATTTTTGTCTTTATTCACTGTGGTCTTGATGCTTCCCTTTGGCCTGGGAATAAGATGCATCATCGTGGTTTTAATATCTTTCTTTCCGTGAGAAAGATTGGTATTATGGTCTTTGGAAAACCACTACTCAGAAAACTGATATCTAGAGTATTTGCATCTGTGGTGAGAAATTTTAAAACTAATTTTGTGCACACAAAGGGACAAAGTTCAAGTCTTTCAGAATCTCTACTGGTGTAGTCGAAGGAACCAAAGAGAAACCAGGATTCCGCTAATTGCAGCAGGATTTATGTGGGAGCCCCAAGGAGGAGTAAAATCACCCGTTTTTAAAACCCCTCTTTCTACCCCACATTCCGCTAGCAACAGACCCGTTCCTGCCTTCACTCTGGGCTGTCTTCCCTCAGAGGTGGGCTTGCTTCCTGTCACTCCCACTGTGCCACCGAAGACACAGTGCTGGGCCTGCTCCTGTGAGGGCAAATGTGTAACCGTAAAGGCCACCTCCTTGGCCAGCTGGTCATTTTCCAGGACCTTGAGTATGCTAAGTCTGAGCTGTAGCACTGAGCTCCAACTCCTGTCCCAGATCTCATTTTACTTGACCTCTATAGCGTCTAACACATTTTAACACCCATTCATTATTTACATACTTTTTTTTGTTGTTTTTTAAGGCAGGGTCTCACTATATAGTTGAAACTGTCCTTGAACTCACTATGTAGCCCAGGCTGGCCTTGAACTCACAGCCATCCCCATGCCTGGCTATTTATATAAAATTTTATTATAAAATATTTTCTATGCAAAATCCATATTTTATATGCAAAACCCATAGAGCCAGGCGTGGTGGTACACGCCTGTAATCTCAGCACTCAAGAGGCTGAGGCAGCAGGATTGCCTAGGTTTTGTTTCTCTCAAAAGACAAACAAACCAAAACAAAACAAAATGAAGAGCTATAGAATATAACAACTGTTGTAGTAGGGTTCTCCAGAGAGACAGAACCAATAGGAGATATATAATATACATATACAATTTCCATAATAGCTGTTTAAAATGACAAAAATGGATATAGTAAAATTGATACATTGTAGAATATATATGCAATTTAATCACAGTTGTAATTACAATGCAGTTTAAGAAATAAGAGCTAGGGATTTAGCATAGTGATTAGAGTGCTCTCCTTGCAACCACAAGACCCTGAGTTCAATCCCCAGCACCAGAAAAAGAAAGAAAGAAAGAAAGAAAGAAAGCATTACAACCATATTTTAAATTCCTCCTCTATTGTGTTCTCTCTGCTCCAGAGGAAACTATTCTGAATTTATTCTTAATCATTCCCGTGCATGTTTATATGTTACATACCATATACAAGCAGTGATTAAAAGATACTGTGTGTTTAAATTTTAAAAAATCTTCTTACAGTAAAGATACATTGCCAAAAATGATGAAATAAGTGAGTCTGAAGCAGAGGAGTTATTCTGAGCATGTGTGTTGAGGGGGATTAATGGCACTGTGTCTTTTACTAGAATAAACTGTTTAAACACTCACTGTATTTTATAATCACCTCATTTGTGAGTGTGCTGGGGGTCGAACACAGGTCCTTGCACTTGCTAGGCAAGCACTCTACCACTTGAGCTAAATCCTCAACCCCTTGATCACCTCTTTGTTGATCAACCATTTACAGCACTTTCTGTCAAATAAAAACATTACAGTGAGTCCTCATTTGCCTTACTCACCAAATATGGCAACTTGTGACTTCTGGCTCTTTCTCAAAGTCAAAATGAGCATGAAAGAAGTATTTCGAATCAATTCGGGACATTGGGGCAGTCACTACAGTGAAATTAAAGACACTCGTAAAAGAACTGCTTCAGAAGTGCTTCAGAAAGTGGTAAGAATTACGGGATAATTGTGTTCAAAGTAAGGGAGGGGGTACTTTGAGGGGGATTAACAGCAATGTGTTTTCTACTGAATAGATTTTTAAATTTTTTCAGCATTTACCATTTTTGTTTTGGTGCTGGGATCAAACTCAGGACCTTGTGCTTGCAAGGCAGGCACTCTAACAAATCCCCAGCCCATTTACCATATTTTTTAATCACACCTCTTATGCACTGTATCTTTTAACTTTATGAATGGCATTACTCTATGTGTATTTGGTAACATTCTTTTTTGAGTCAGTAATATATTTTAAGGTTCATTCATATTGATGCATGTAGCTCTATTCATTTTTATTGCTCTATAATAGTCATAGTGCAACTATGCTGCAATGTATCAGTTTTATTATATCCTTATTTTGTTATTATATATAGCTGCTATGAAAATTCTTGTACATATATTATTGTGCAAATATATATTTCTCCAGTAGCTGCAGGAGTGAAACTGATGGTTGTAGAGGCTGAACACTTAATTTTACCACCTCTATGCTAGCTCTAGTTATTCTCGGACTGTTTTTCCCTACAGTCCGACATTATATATCATTGTGATTTGGGGTATGACATTATATATCATTGTGATTTTAACCTATATTTCACCAACTATTAATGAGGTGGAGCATCTTTTCATAAGTTTATTGATAGTGAGGTTTGCTTTTTGTTTCCTCCTAATCTTTTCCCGATTGCAACATTGATCTTTTTCCCTTTGACTTGTAAAAACCACAGATTTCGAATAATTATCCTTTTTCAGTTAGTTGGTTTTTTTTTTAAGTCAGTGGTTTTCTGTCTCCTACCACCTTAATAGTTTTATTGAGCAAAACTTGCGTATCTAAAAATCACCTATTTTAAGCATACAATTCAATGATTTTTTTTTTTTAGTAAATTGAAGGAGTTGTGTAACTATCGCCACAGTCCAGTTTTAGAACATGTCTTGCACCACAAAGCGATTCCTGCTACTTGTCTGCAGTCAGTCCTGGTTCCCACCCCTCGCCGCAGGCAACCGCTGTGCTTTCTGTCTGTAATTTCGCTTCTCTAGACATTTCTCATAAATGAAATCATACGCAATGTGGTCTCTTGCATCTGGCTCTTTCCACTTACAATAGTGTTTTTAAGGTTCATTTGGCCTGAAGCTGAACTAGTTATTTCTTTTTACTGCCCAGTAGTAGTCCATTGTATGACTAGAGTGCATTTTATTTACTAGTTAATTAGTATTTGGTATATGTTATGTTTGGTGGGAAATGGATCTCATTTATTTATATGTGTCCTCCTGTGTGTAATGTTTCTTTATTTTTCTCTATTGCTGATTTTAAGATTTTTATCTTTATCTTTGGCGTTCAGTTATTTTACTATGATATGCTAAGTGTAATTGTCTTTGTATTTATCCTGCTTGGGATTAGTTGGACTTCTTGGACTTGTGGTACATATACATGTGCGATCTCCATACACACAAACACAAGGCCTTCACAGTAAGCTGTATTCCCAGCGTCTTTGCATTTTATTCAGACACAATCTTGCTAGGTGGCTAAATTGCCCGGGTTGGGTTCAGACCTGCAGCCCTCCCATCTCAACTTCTCACAGCACCAGGATTACAGGTGTGTGCCACTGCGGCCAGTCTGTGAATTGCTATGTATAGTCCAAATTTCAGGCACTGTTTGTCTTAATAATTTTTGCTTCATTAGTTCTTTCTTCTCCATATGGGACTCATCATATGTGTAGACTGCTTGGAGTTATGCTACAGCTTCCTAGTACCCTGCTATTTTCAACAATTTTTTTCCTCTCTCTACTTCAACTTGGGTAATTTATATTGGCCTGTATTCAAATCCATTTATTTCTTCTTTGGCAATATCCAAATTGTCATTAAGTCCATCTAGTGAATTCTATTTTTAGATATCATATTTTTCAGTTCAATAATTCCTGTTTAGCTCTTTATTGAAATTTCCACTCCTTTCGAAAAATTCTATTCTTTTACCAATTGTGCCTATTTCATACCTTTAAATTTCTTTTGTCTTGTTTTGTTTTTACAAGGCTGTCTCTATAAATTGCTCAGGCTGGCCTCAAATTCGTGATGTTCCTGCCTCAGCCTCCCAAGTGCTGGTATTACAGGTGTACACCGTCATGCCTAGCCTTTACCTTTAAACTCTTTAGTTTATTTATGATTATTGTTTCAAAGTCTTTTTATCTGCTAATTCCCATAACTAGATCATCGGAGGGTCTAGACTTCTTATGGTTACGGGCCACAGTTCCCTGCTTCTTTATATGTCCCATAAAATTTGTGTCCCGTACCCTCTGTCTGAGGTAGTAATGGAGACTTGAATGTAACCCCCCTCCGCACATACACACACATATACCACCAAGGAGTGCTAGTTCTTTCCTCTGTATGGTGGTGCACTTCTATGATCTCAGCACACTGGGAGGCCGAGGCAGGAGGATGAACGTTTCAGACCAGCCTGAACAACTTAGACTCTGTCTCAAAAAAAAAAAAATTAAAAAATGGGCTGAGACTGTAGCTCAGTGTGAAGGCCCAGGGTTCAATCCCCAGTATCACACACACACAAAAAGTAGATATACATAGGCACATTACATCCTTCTTCACAAAGTGAGCCTTTTGTCTGTGAAATGACCTTCTTTATGCCTAGTAATAGTTTTGCTATGAAATCCACTTCTCCTGGAATTAATGGAGCAACTTTTTGGGGACTAACATTAGCACAGTTAGTACATTCTTTCCCATCCTTTTCATGTTTTTATATTTAAAGTTCATTTCTTGTGGACTTTATGATTTAATCCTCTTTTAAAAACCAAAACCAAAACATAAACAACCCCCCCAAACTCAGCCCCATTAGATTATTTACACTCAGTGCGATTCTTAATCTAATTAGATCTGAGTCTACCACCTTGCTACTTGTTTTCTCTTCATCCCATTTGTGCTTTGTTCTATTTTCCCGTCTTGTTTTGCGTACTTTTACACTGAGTATGTTATGACTCTGTTTTATCTCCTTTGCTGGCTTGTTACGTGTAACTCTTTGTGTTGATGTTACTTTAGGTTTTATACTGTCTTCAGCTTCCCAGCTCCACCTCCAAGTGATATTCTATGATTTCATGCACAGTGCAAACACCTTACAATGGTGCAAGGCGCTTCTTCTCTCCCACTCTTCATGCTATTACAGTGTCTGGCTTCACAAACATTATAAACTCTGAAATACATTCTTACTATTTTTTGTTTAATCAGTCAACTATCTTTTTCAAGGTTTCAAATAATTGCTTAAAAAGCTTACATTTTTACCCATGTAGTTAGCATTTTGGGTACTCTTTGTTTCTGAAAGACATTTGTCTAGATATAGAATTCTACTTTGACAGTTTCTTTTCCTTTAGTACCTAAAATGTGTTACTCCTCTGTCTTTTGCTATATTGTTTCCATTGAGAAATAAAACTTTGGGGCTGGGGATTTAGCTCAGTGGTTAGAGTGCTTGCCTCAAAAGTGCCAGGCCCTGAGTTTGATCCCAGCACACACACACAAAAGGGTACATATTTAATATATAGAACTTGATGAATTTTTATAGTTTTTTACTATCGTCAGAGATTTGCAGCCATCACTACAGCCTAACATCAGAGCATTTTATCCTCCCAGAGAGAAACCCAGCACCTGTCACAAGTCACTCTGGGCTTTCCATGCCTCCACTTCAGCCCTAGCTGTTACCAGGTAGGTTCCAATATTCCTGGGTTCTTCCCCTCTCTGAGCAAAGAATTGAACAAGGGGGGGGCAAAAAGTAGTTCTAAAGTTTTATTTAAAATTATAGAGAAAAGAAGAAAAGGAAAGTTGAGCATAACAATAGATAGAGCAAAATGTGTACCAGGCCTAAAAGGCACGGTAGGAAAAAGGGAGCGTTCCTTCCCTGGCTGGGCTGTAGAAAAGAAAAAAGAGCTTGCCGCTGGTGTTGCTTCTATTTATCCATGTGAGAGGGGTGGCGCTTGAAACTGGCACCTCAGGCTGAGGTCAGGTCCAGGCCACTCCCCCGGGGCTCACGTGGGGTCCAAGCCACTCCTACAGGCCACGTTGCCTTGCCTGCCAGCCTTACCCACACCCTACTCCTACCCCATAGCTCCTGCTAATTTACTTTTTGTCTCTATAAGTCTGTTCATTTTGGATATTTCGGATGTATAAATGGAATCATACAACGTGTGGTCTTTTGTGATTTGCTTCTGTTTTCACTTAGCATTGTGTTTTCAAGGTTCATTATTATTGCTGAATAATATTGCCTTGATTTTTGAAAGAAAAAATTTTTTTGCTAGGTATTGAATTTTGGTTGGCAGCTTTTGCTTTTTGCTGAATTGTCGTTAGGATTGCATTATTTTCAATGAGAAATTATTCTCATCCTTATCTTTACTTTTCTGTACTTATGTGCCTCTTCCTCTCTAGTTCTGTTTAAGACATTTTTAAAAATCAATATTGGACAGTTCAATTGTGACATGTTTTGGAGTCTTCATGTTTCTTATATTTGGGCTTTTTGGGGGGGGCTTTTTTTAACTACTTGGATATGTATATATTTTTCATCAAGTTTGGAAAATTTTAGCCATTATTTCTTCAAGTATTTCTTCAGTCTCTTCTCCCCTTCTAGGGAATCCAGTTATTTGTGTATTAAGTTGAAGTTATCTTAGCTCACTGACACTTTGTTCATTTTTTAAAATGATCTTTTCCCTCTGTATTTTATTCTGGACAGTTTCTAGTACTGTCTCTGAAGTCACTAATTCTTTTTTGTTCTGCAGTGTTCAATCTGCCATCAATCCAAATCAATATACTTCTCATCTCATGCATTGTAGTTTTCATCTCTAAAAAAGTTTAATTTGGATCTTTTTCTCAAAAAATCTTTTTAGCTTTTGGAACACATAGAATACAGTCAGAAGATCTGTTTTAATATCCTTGTCCATTAATTCTAACATCTGTGTCAATTTTGAGTTGGTTTCATTTGACCAGTTTTTCTTTTCCCTCATGATGGGTCATATTTTCCTTTTTTTTTTTTTTTGCATGCCTGGATTTTTTTTTTTTTAATGGATACCAGACATTGTGAATTTTACCTTATTGGGTAAGGGTTATTTTTGCATTCCTATATAAATACCAGAACTTTGTGTAGGATGTGGTTGTGCTTTTAGGGACAGTTTGATCCTTTCAGAATTTGCTTTTAAAACTGTAAGAAAGGTGAGCTCAGTCTGGGGTTAACTTTCCCTCCTAAGGATGGACACCCTCACGGAGTCCTTCACACCCCGTCACTCAGTAACTCGGGAGGGTACAGTCTCCCTGGTTCTGTGCTAGCCACGAGTGGTGCTTCCTCCTAGTCCCTTCAGTGGTGTCACCTCCCGTACCCCACCCCATACTCTGCTGAATCCTGGAAGGACCCTCTGAGGACCCCTGGGGTGTACTCTCTGCTCCTTCGCCCCAGGGATTCTGCTCTCCCCAGTCTCCCAGCTCCTTCTCAACTCAGGAAATCCGCTGAACTCTGACCGATTTTCTCCTGCCTGAGTCATGCCCTGGAGACTCTCTGCAGAGGTAAATTGGGGCAGCCCTGGGGCTCGCCTCATTTGTTTCCCATTTCTCAGGGGTCATGGGTCTTTGTTGCCTGACTCCTGTTGTCTTGGACACTGTTGTCCGATGTATTTCACCTTTCCTTGCTTTGTTCTAAACAGGAAGATCCCTGTTATGCCCTCTGGGCCAGAAGCAGGAATGCACTAAAATGAAAGTAGCTAATTAAACAAGCCTGACCGAGAGCTCACAGATCCCCTACACTGTATTTGGGGAACCTCAGTTGAAAAAAGAAAAAGGGAAGTAACAAAATTTACAAATGGGTAAAAGATTTGAACAGAAATTTCTCCAAAAAGACATACACATGGCCATCAGTATATGAAAAGATGCTCAATGTCAGTAGGGAAATGCAAATCAAAATAGTGAGATACTACTTCATACCCATTAGGCAGCTACAGTCAAAAGACTGAGAATGAATGACAAGTGTTGGCAAGGACACCCAGAAACAAGAACCTTCAAACACGGCTGGTGTGAATATAAAATATTACAGCTTGGAACACAGCGTTCCTTAAGGGTTAATGTAACATGAGTCAGCCATTCTACTCCTACATATTGTACATGCCCAAGAGAAATACAGTCACAATCCACACACAGACTTATGTCTGAACATCCACAGCAGTTTTTTTTTTTTTTTTTTTTTTTGAGATAAAGTCTCACTCTGTAATTCAGGCTGGCCTTGGACTCACTATGTAGCCCAGGCTGGTCTCAAACTCACAGTGATCCTCCTGCCTCAGCCTCCAGAGGCCTGAGGTTACAAGCATGCACCCATATCCCTGGCGGCAATACTATTCAAAACAGCTCAAAAGTGAAAACAACCCGCATGTCCATAACTGAAAAATGGGTAAATAAAATAGTATATATCACGCAGTGGTGTACTATTTGACAATAAAAAGAAATGAAATACTGATACATGCTACAACATGCATCAGTCTTGAGAACATTACACTAACTGAAATAAACCAGACACAAACGGCCACATATTGTATGATTCCATTTATGGAAAATGTTCAGAACAGGCATATAAAAAGAAACACGGCTGGGGATTTAGCTCAGTGGATAGAGTGCTTGCCTAGCAAACACAAGGCCCTGAGTTTGATCCCCAGCACCAAAAAGAAAAAAGAAAAAAAGAAACAGGAAGGAGATTCGTGGTTGCCTGGGGATGGGGAGGTTGGGGGAGGGGAATGGAGGACTGCTAATAGCTATAGGTGTCTTACTAAGTTGATGAAATGTTCTAAAATGGATTGTGGTGAAGGTTGCAAAACTGAATATATTTAAAAATCTACTAAAAATTATTCAACTATGCACTTTAAATGGGAATGTTGCTGGGTGTGGTGGTGTATGTCTGCAATCCTAGCACTTGGGAGGCTGAGGCAGGAGGATTACTGCTAGTATGAGGCCAGCCTGGACTCCAATAATGAGTTCGAGTCCAACCTGGGCTACATAGCGAGACCTTGTCTCAAAAAAGAAAAGTGAGGTCCTTTAAAGGACCCTAAGTCAAGGTGACGCTGTCAGACATGAAATTTAGAAACTCCACCCAGACTGCAGTATTAAAAACTGAATTAGAGGGTGGAAGAATTATAGGCCAAGAGATCAGTTTAAGGCAATTACAATAATCATCATCATGGCCTCAGTCACCTGGCAATTCCCTTAATACCTCCCAGCAAGGTTAAATTTCCATTCCTGAAGCCTTTGGTGGAGGCGCACTCAATGCATATCCGGACAAGCATGGAAAGTCCTCTCAGGCTGGGCCACAGTGCCCTCCTGGAGAAGGAAGCCCACGTCTCCCCTGGTGTCAGGGCCCAGGAACCGTGCAGCTGAAGCTCACGGCTGAGGCACTCGGACAGCCTCCTCCTTCCCAGACAGCCGCGCTTGAGCCCTGCAGTCCTCATCCAGTCTTTAAAGCAGGCTGGTGCGTCCTTCCCTGTGAGGCTGGCGATTAACACAGAGGATCCTGGACACTCAGATCTTGGTCCCACCAAGTGCCCTGAGTCCTCAACCTCGGCCTTCCTTGAGCTCACCCCTTGTTCATCTCAGCGCCAGCCTGCCTTCTGACTCTAAGGCTGTGTCTTAGCTTGGACCCAGCTCTTGTTCTTGCCTGATGGCTGCACCCTGCTTCTGCACTCCCCCAAACTGACAGCGATCGTGTGTTGTGGTTATTTGTGTGCACATCTTATCTGTCTTGCTACACTACAGCTTCTTGTTCTCTGCTGCTTCCTGGTTTAGCTCTGTCCATTACTGGGAGACAGCCTCTCAGCTCTACCTGGCTGCTTGCTGTATGACTCCGAATCCATCCTTCCCCTCCAGGAACCAGTGTAGACAGAGCCTCATGGGATGGCCTCCTCGGTGACCATTGCCCTGCCATCCATCTCTGCCTCCGTCCTCCCCCAACTTCAGTTCAGATCTCTTTCCCAGAGTCATCTCCTGGGAGAAATGTTTTTCATAAGTCTTAGTGAAGATGGCTCAGTGAAGTCTTCTAAAACCTCATATTTGCTCTTTGCAATGCCCAGTCTACAAACGCTGCTTTTTCTCTTAGAAAACACAATTCCCCAGGTAACACTGATGAAGACACCCACCTGAAAGGACCCTCTTGCCTGCAGCGAGTTGTCTTTTCCAAAAATGTTTCTGTAATACCTCCTGTTCCCCAGTCCCTTCTAGAACCCTGTCACTCACGCGTGGAGTGGAGCCTGTCCCCGCCCCTTGGAATTTGGCAGCATTGCTAACACCGGGGAGGGCCTGCTAGGGGCTCCTAGGCCAAGGTTTGAGAAGGCAGGCCAGCTTCCTCTTTGCTGTCTCTCAGGACACTTGCCCTTGTGACCCAGGCGCAGATGGCCTATGATGGTTTAGATCAAGAATGTCCCCAAGAGTCTCGTGCACTCAGGGACAGGGCTCTCGGAAGGTGCTTGAATTACGGGGTGTTCCAGCTGACTTCTTAGGAGGTTGGGCCTGGTTAGAGATGGTCCCGGGGGGGGGGTGAGACCTGGAAGCATTTGTGCCCTCCCTAGCTCCTCCCTTCGCTCTCTGCTTCCTGGTCCTGGTGACAGAAGCACTTTCCTTCCGCCGTGCTCTTTCTGTGTTGAAGCCTGCCTGGCATGGACTGAAACCACTGAACTGTGAGCCAAAATAACATCTCTTCTTTTCAGTTTCGAGCATTGGGTATTTTATCCCAGAAACAGAGAAGGTGGCTAAGACACAGCCCCGGCTGACTTCCAGCCTCCGCCTCCGGCCATGGGAGCAAGGATTTCCTCACAGCGTCTGCAGCGAGCTATCATTCGGCTGCCGTCACGGGAGTGATCCCCGAGAACTACGTGGCTGAGCTCAGGAAACCCCGAGAACTGTGAGAGACAAAAATAAATGACTGTTGTTTTAAATGATGAAGTGGATAGACAAAACACTGCCCATCTCCACAAGCCGTGTGTGTGTGTGTGTGTGTGTGTGTGTGTGTGTGTGCGTGTGCATGTGTGCGCACGAGTGCACATGCTGAGGGCTTCATTGTGCTAGGCAAGCACTCTACCACCGAACCACACTCCCGGCCCTCTGACCATCCTGTATGGCCCAGCTCGTTAGCCTGTCGCCTCTCCTGGAAGCCTCTGGATGGACCCCACAGTGGAGTTCCCCTCTTAGCTCCCATGCACGAACTCTGCCAACCTCTGACGCCGCTCCCTGTCAACCTGGATTGGTATCTTCCCGGCACTTAGCCCAGGGCCTGGCATGGAGCGAGTGCTCAGGTTTTCTGTCCGGATAGATGATGGGGAAAGAGTTTGGGTGAAAAGAACTTTTGCTAATGGAGTGAAAAGGATTTGGAGTTTTTGAACAGAGCTTCCACTATTTCAAAGGTCTTTTCTCTGGCCACGTCCCAGGGTGTATTTTGGCTTCTCTTCGAGGGACCTAGGATTTCTCCAGTCTTAATCAAAAGAATCCAAGTATCAAGTGACCCTGGTCAAAATACTGGCTGGTTTAAACGAGATTTTCTTACAGGTCTTGGGTATGGGCCACTTGGACGGCTGAGGCATGTCTTCTGCAAACTCACCAGCAGGTGGCGCCTTACCCATGGTTCTTTGGGAACCACGGATTTATTCGTGTACCTATTCGCAAAATACAAACTAAGCACCTACGCCTTGTGAAGCACCCTGCAAACTGCAAAGGAGAGCCAGCTGCAACTCCTAACTCCTGAGACCTGCCACTGCAGTAAACTCCAGGCCTCTCGAGCTTGTCTTCTGGGAGCAGTTGTTCTCCAAATGGCATCCAATCTTTTCTTCAATCTCAGAGTCAGATTTCACACAGTTGGCCCCAATGGGACACAGGTGTCAGGGTTTTGTTTGGTTATTTCCAAATCATTTCACTGCTTCAAGCACATCGGCTGATCTCGGAGGAGCTTGAGCAGCGGCAGTGAGGTGTCCTAGACAAGGGGATGGACAAGGGCTGAGGTTTTAAAGCAGGAAGGAAACAAACTGATTAGGACCCCGGAGCGCCTATGCCGGGGCCTGTCAGGAAAGTCCTCTGGAGGCCCAGCCAAGCCCTGTGGCCACTCATCTCCCTCGACTGGGTCAGGCTCAGGAGAGTGTGACCACACTCACCAAGCCTTCTGTCAGCCCCTGCCCTGACCTCTGAGGAACCCTCCCCCTCACTCCCCTGGGGTCCCCTCCCACACTGACTGCAAGAGCACCCACATTCTTGCCTATTTTAGACACAGGCTGCTGAGGGAGCAGGAGGGCAGTGGCCCTACATAGCGGTCAGGCCGTTCAGCAGAGGAGAAGAAACAGGAAGTGGTTATTTAAAAAGCTATCCAGGCGATTGCACAATATCCTTGAGGACCCAACCCTGAACCACCCCTATGAGTTTCTGAATCACCTTTCAAGCTCCCTGGAACATGCTTTCTGCTTCACAGTGTAAACTCCAGCTTGACATCAGAACAGATTTTCCTGTCAGGAGCCCTCAGTGGTATCCATTTTGTGCCTTTCCACGTGCATTTTCCCTTTTTTTTTTTTTTTGCCTCTCAGTATTTGATCTTTATGACAATTACACTCTGCTATTTCTGGCTTTTTTTCTGGCTACAGCTATGGTTTGGGTATTGTTTGATCTTCAAAAGTCTGTGTGCTGGAAGCTTGAGGAGGTGGTACCTTTAAGGTGGGGGCTGATGGAAGGTACTTGGGTTGTAACTGCCGGCATGAAGGGGTTCACACTCACAGGAGTAGATTAGGTTGTCACAAAAGAAAAGCAGGGGGAGCCGGGGGCTGGGGATTTAGCTCAGCAGTAGAGTGCTCGCCCAGCAAGCGCAAGGCCCTGAGTTCGAGGCAAGCACTCTACCGCTGAGGTAAATCTCCAGCCCCCAAACAAATAAATACAAGAGTGAGTCTGAACCCTGTCAGACCCATGAGTCTCTTGCCATGTGACCTCTCTCGCACACAGCTGCCTGCCATGTGAGACCATCTGCCATGAGGCCCTCACCAGAAGCTGATGTTGGTGCCAGGTTCTTGGACATCCAAATTGTGAGCTAAATAAACCTCTTTTCCTTTAAAAGCACCTGCCTCCTGTGTTTTGTCATACCAATGGAAAATGGACTACAGTAGTTACTAAGCTCATTTTTCCAATAAGCCCTGAGAGATTCTGGAATCTTTCTTGAGAAACATGAATGCAGAGACTAAGAGAATTCTGGTCAAGAATGCTGGGATGCATTCCACAAACCTCCCTTTGACTTGCCTCACCATACTTTATCACAGCAGACAGTACCTTGAGCCAGGAAGAATCTTATCACCTACAGAGTAGGTTGACCTATTCACACTCCCAGGGGCCACAGTGGCCTGCAAGGATGCTAGACCATAAGCATGACACATTTCCCAAGAGCCTCCATTTCTCTTCACATTAAGTAATTACCTGGTTGTATGTGAAGGAGAATACAAAATTCAAATAAACTTTTATAATAAAATGTAAGACTTTAAGGACCCGGAAGTAGGCTGATTCTGCCAACATTGTGGGTTCTTCGTGAGGAACACACGTATCCCTCTCTGCTGTCAGGGGTACCTCGCGGAAACTTTTGAGAACACTGAGGTGATCTAACCTCTTGTTTCATGTCTGAGGAAAGCTGAGGTCTAGCTCACAGTCATGCAGCCACTAAATTAGTTACTGCTCTACGCCTCGGTTTCCTCATATGCAAAAATAGCTCTTACCTCATTTAGTGACAGTGAAAGATAAGGGAGACAGTTGTGCAAAGTATCCGACAGGTAGTAAGAACTCACTCATCATTCCTTATGGCTAGTAGTATTTTAATGATCTATAGCAGAGCTAAGATGCAAACTCCAAGTTTAGTGCTAAATCTTTCATAGCATCATAACTTCCTGTGATCTCAGGGAATGTACTTTTCTTCAGGGCCCATTTCAGCTATGAAATGCCTCCAAGTACACCCCCAGGAAGCAGGAAAGGCAATGACCATCTGCAGAAGATATTCTAATCTGTGCAGCGAGCTCTTTACTCCTGGAACTGTTGTGTTCCCTAAATTCATTTCTTTAGCTCTACAGAAGAAACTGGGGGGACAAGCCACACATTTTCTGGGGTGCGAGAAAGGGGAAGGAATACTAAGTGGCTTGGCGCTGAAGTGATGAATACCACTGTGGAAAGGAGTAATAATGCCTTCACTGACCCTTACCTGCTTGGCCCGTCTGTTCATTCTCTTCCCCAGGCATCTGTACCCTGCCCAGGTCACCTCTGGCATGGAGCAGAAGTGAGGCTTAGCTTATGTGTGTCCTGGTTCTCTTCAACCCCAAACCTTCTCTCCTCTGGCCTCCATGTTGTGAGTGTTATCCCAGTATCTCTGATCTGTGTTTCTCGCTTTCCTTGGTGGGCTCTCAGCCATCGTCAGATAGTAGTGTCCATCAGGGTTTAAATTTGCTTCTCTTCCCAAGCTCGCTCGCTCTCCCTCTCCCTCTCTCTCTCTCTTTCTCTCTCTCTTAATTGCAGACCTGAAATCTCAATCTCCAACCCTGGTCCTGCATTTGCTGTCTGGGCTGCTCTACTTGGGTCTTCCATGAGCATTTAGAATCCAGTGAGGGTCTAGGGATTTAGCTCAGTGATTAGAGTGTCGCGCAAGGCTCTGAGTTTGATCCCTGGCACAAAAAAGAAAAAAAAAGAATCCAATGAAACTGAACTCAGCATTTAGGAAAAAGGAGGAAAAGACAAATATATGAGCTCAACAGGATAGGATTCAGAACAAACCTGCGAGGGACTGCTCTGGCACTTAGATCAGACAGGCAATTCTCACACAGGTTATAAGGTCTTTTATGGGGTCGTGGGCATAAATAGGGGGGCTGTGAAAGGAAAAGTTCACAGTGGAACGTTCAAGGGGAAGAGTTCAGTGAAAAGAAGCTGTGGCATGTGCCAGAGACAAGGCTGGAGAAAGTCCAGGGTTGGTGGTTGCCTGTCAGGAGCAGGGCTAAAGAATGATGGGAGTCGTGTGATGTAGCTGTACTTACTGGGTCTTATTAACCCGTGATTTTACATCTTTAGCAGGTGTAAGAGTACAGTGGGATGGAAGAGGCTTAAAGTGGTATCTGCTCAGCCTGGGATGGCAGCGATTGGATTCCTTCAATCAGTGAAGGAATCTCTGCCCCTCAACCTGTAGTTTGTCCCAGGTTACCTATCTTGGTGAGTTTCCCAACCCCCAAAGGAGCCACTCCTCCCTTTCTGCTGCCCTCTGAGCCCCATCTGCAGAAGCCAGCTGCTCCTTAACTCTGGCAGATTCTACCTCCTCAATACTCTCCAAACCGTCACCTGTTTTCTATCCCTATGGCGATTGCTGGCCATCATCACTTTCTTAGCCTTCTGCAATATCCTGATGGTACCCTTGACCTTTCTCACCCTACTGAGGTAGGAGAGCAGGCCGTGGCAAAAGCTGGCTGGGAAAGTAGGCGTGACCTGGTAATTACAGGATCCCAAACAGATGCAACTTCTGGTGAGAATGGCCTAGACCTGCCGTCAGCCTGAGGTGCAAGATCCCAACACTACCTCTCAGGACTCGAATATAGAAATTCTTGCCGGTTTCCTTGAAATTTAGACACTAAAATAAAGGAAGCCATGAGGAGCCTATGCTATCATATCTTTTCGTGATAGTCTGTACCATGTTTTCTCACTATTTTCATTTTCCTTTTTAAACTTTTTGTTTGGCATTCTGCAGAGCCAGTTTCTCCCAACTCCATTTTGCCTTTTAAATAAACTTTGTCACTGATTTTGGGTCATTTTGTTCAATTCTTTGTTCGAGGTGAGAAGAACATAGAATCTAACTCCAGAAGGAAAGACAAGCAATCCAGAACCTGGTAACGTTTATTTGGAATACAGTTACCCGATAACAGTACTTCTCATTTACTCTTGTAAGGAGTCGCAGTCATTTCCTAAAATGCATTCTACAGTGACCACGTCATTTCCCTCTTTAAAAGCCTTTACCATTTCCACTGGCCTTGGAAAAGTCCACTCTCTTCACATGGTTTACAATGGCTGCCATGTTTCTAGTCCCTGCCTGCCTGTTTGCCCCATTTCTTATGGAACGCTGTCTTTTCATCCTAAGTGTCAGCTCTGCTGATGAACTTGCTGTTCCAAGAACTTCTCCTTTCTCCTTACTTCCTAGCCAACTTCGAATCATCTCTCCTGACCCTGTACCTTCCCCCAGGGAAAAAGAATTCATCCATCTTTTGTCTACTTACTGTCCTCTGCATCCCTTCCTTCATGCTGTGAAAGACTTTGGGGCCTTCATAGTGGTATACAGATTAGATTGTAAACAATTTCAGGTCAGGATCCAAGCCATATTCTTCCCTGTATTTCCAGAGACTATAGTGCCTGACCAGCAGAGAGTAGGATCTCAATGACTGTCCGCTAAATGATTGGATAGATGGGCAGATGGGTGGATGGATGGGTGAATGGATGTGTGAGAAAACTCTAGTCCAACATGGATCTGTAACTCTCTAGAACAAGGGGCACAGGTAAGCCAGCCATATTCTCTCATCTCCCCACCGCCTCACACTCAGGTCCCACTCACCTGGGACCAATGGGAGAAAGAAAGACTTCACAGCAAGAAAGATAAGAGAAGATGTGACAAAAGGGTGTTGATGGAAGATTTTGAGAGTGTTGGCCAGAGGTATGCATGACATGGATACACAGAGGTAAGGGACTTTTTGCAGCCACACACCTGAAAACCTCCTGGAATGCAGAATGGGTGGTTAGAGGTTAAAACATAGCCCACAGGACCACGAATTCAAGGAGAAGCAAATACCTTGGCTTACTTTGCCTTAAGGAATGAATGTTCTGGCCTTTGTCCTGCCCAGAATTTATCATTTAGATTCGTCCCTATTTATCATTTAGATTTATCATTTAGATTCGTCCCAAGGCCGGTCATTAGACAGACCACTCCTATCTTCCCCTGTCCTTCCCCTGTCTCCTACTTGAGTTCCTGCCCAGATGCTCTTCATTTTCCTTTTGCTTCCTGGGTGCTATCAATAAAAGGCCACAGAGGCTTCAGTTCAGGGCTGTCCTTATCAGACTTTCTCACGCCAAAGGGTCTTGGTTTAGTGGCAGTCCTTCTGGGCCCTCTCAGGGTCTGGTTTGGACACTGACTCTGAGTAATCTTTTGCTTCATCCTTTGTGTCTTGCCACAGTCGTGAACTGGGACAAGGGAGGAAAGAGAGGAGAAGATGCCAGAGAAGGCAACAGGGGAAGTTGGATGTTGGAGGGCAGGAGCCCTACTGCCTGTCTATAACATACTCTACTTCATCCCCAGGAGCCAGTAAGCACAAACCTGGAGGCATTGGGGAGTGCAGGGAACAGAGGGGAGAGGGGAGGAGAGGGGAGGGGTACACGTGCTGAACAGTTTAGACAGTTTTGACGGTCTGCAGAAGCAGACATGCCCCATGCAGATAATCTCTTGGTGACAAGCTCTGACTTCATTGTCTCTGCAGATATGGATGCTGCTGGCTGGGTAGAGTCAGTCTGGGCACAGTAACATAAATAAGGCACCAGAGAAGTGAAATTTAGGCATGTGCAACATCCTGCATATTGGTGATGTTTATTGGCCTTTTTGTGATTTCTACCTGAGGCTTATTCGGCCTGTTTGCACGGCAGGTAACCACAGCATCACCTTTGACTTGGCTCAGTCCCAAAGTGCTCTCTTTCTGCAAATGGGCCCCCTAAAACCACACCCACAGAGTTGGCAGCATGCAGGGAAAGCCAGAGAAGCAAAAGTTGTGACGTTTTGGGAGGACAGCAGAGAGGGCAAGCCATGCTCTGCTTCCTTTACCTCCACCTCTGCCTCGATAGCTCCTAAAACACCAGCACTGACACAGTCTCTGGGTGGACAAGCAGGGTGACCATACATGCGTACGTCCTGGACCGCCCAAGAGAGTTGTGCTGCCTTAGTGTAGCTGTGGGCTATTACTACATTACTCACTACCAAAACCATTCCCTTTCGATGACGTGCTGCACAGCCAGGTGCTTTACGATCCTCTGGGAGGGATCCAAGTGTGACTGTGTCATTGCTTTCCTTTTCTCTGTCTCTACTTCACAGAACAGGTTGGTATTCCCTCACAGAGAAGTCTGTCAGTAGGCCCACAACTCCAGACAAGACAAACCCAATTTAATTTACCTGTTTATCTTTTATTTACTCACTGTAAGAATGGCTAGGAATACTGGTTTCTACTACTACATCTTGATTGGGTCAGATGAGGATGGTAATGTTTCTACAAGAAACACTTTCATACATCCTGTTGTGGTTTATATCTAGATGTCTCGAAAGAGCCTCATGTGCTCCTAGTGGGGCTTTTGGAAGGTGATTGGATTATGGGGGCTTATAGCTGACTTGCTCTTAGGAGGTGGGGTCTAGTCATAAGAGGCGGGTCACTGGGGATGTGAGATGGAAG